>KN167041.1:7690-24684 GCA_000757745.1 Steinernema scapterisci | reverse complement strand
TCCCCCCCGCCATATCCTTTTGTTTCCGCAGTCGTCCGTTGCTCTTGTGCTTCCTTAATTTCACTTTCTTTGGAATCGAAACGCGCGGCGCGAGTTTTCCGGCCTCTGATAGCTGTCTAAGATCGATTTTAAGTAATATGTCTGCCTGCTGGCCGCTCTCCCCTCACCTAACCTCCTGCCCATTAACGAGAGCAGGTGTGGATTAATTGGTTCCCTCCATTTCATTCGCGGCAGTCATTGCCAATCCAGTCGTCTTTAGCTCTGTCCTCCGTACTATTAAATGTACTTTTCTGTTCGCCATTATTGATTGATTTCCGTGAAATTCAAACGAAGCTTCGCAAAATTGTTGGTCATCTCCGTATGTCGCCCGGCCCAGACTCTGTTCTTTGTTTGCCATCTTCTCCGCAACGTTCGGTTCCAATTTTTTTGTTTGCTCTTTACAGTGACTCATTTCTGGCTTATATTTATTTATGACACATTTTCAACGGCTTTACTCTGTGACGCATACAACAACTCGCGATTAAAACGCTTATTGAAACTGCATTTTTTTCAGGTGACGGAGTGACCGAACTGGGCAAGACCAATGGCTCAGGCTGAATATTTTCCTCGTTATGGACTCGAAAACTACACCGTTGTGCTGCCGTTGGAATCCTCGTTCGATTCTGTCCGATCCACGGACTGGATGCAGCAGAACTGGTATCACTCGTTCACTTGGTCCTTCGTCTATGTAGCCTGTATCTATTTGGGCCAGAAGGTAAGAAGGATTTTCGTGCACTCTATTTTATTGTTTTTCTCATTTTATTTGAGCTCAAAGATTTTTTTGGTTCTTTTTGTGACAACGTTTGATCGCCTGTTAATACTTACTCAAAATACACATTTTCAGTTCATGGAAACGAGGAAACCGTTCGCCCTAGACTGGCCCTTATTTATCTGGAACCTCGGACTTGCGATATTCTCAATTTTGGGCGTCGTACGAATGACCCCTGAGATGTTTTGGTCAGTAAATTCCAATTCTTTGAAATACTCGATTTGCACTGCGTCTTTTGCGCAAGGTGTAACTGGTTTTTGGACCGAGAAGTTCGCAATGTCGAAGGTAACCTTGATGATCGCCTTTACAAATTAACCGGTTTTCTATTTATTTGTAGATTGCTGAGTTCGGTGATACTGCCTTCATCGTGCTGCGAAAGCGGCCGTTGTTGTTCCTGCACTGGTATCATCATGTGTCCGTTTTGGTCTACACTTGGCACGCGTACAAAGATCACACCGCGAGTGGACGTTGGTTCATCTGGATGAACTATGGAGTCCATGCCTTCATGTACACCTACTACTCCCTCAGGGCGCTTCGCTTCAGGCTTCCGAAGCCTGTGGCTATGATGGTCACCGTTCTTCAAATCTTGCAAATGGTTGTCGGAATCGTTATAGCCGTTTCTGTCGTCAACATCAAACTTGCCGGTGAACAGTGCCAGCAGACCTGGGACAACTTGTACTTCTCGTTTGCGATCTATTTCTCCTACTTTCTGCTCTTCTGCAACTTCTTCTACCACACGTATCTCAAGAAGAACAACCGTTATGCAGCTGTTGCCACGAAGAAGTCTGATGACGCCGCCGTCAAGGAAGCTCACGAAAGAAAAGACATGTCAGCAGAAAGCCACAAACTAGTTCAGGAAGAAAAGCCATTGGAAGCCGAGGAGAAGAAGCAGCAAGGAAGGAAGCGACGTTCGATGATGCCGCGCCGGGCGTAGGGCGCTGTTACTATCTTCGTGTACATGCGTTATCTCCGTTCAATTTTATGTGACCACATTTGCCGTGTTGTACCCTGTAATAGCTGTTTCTAGTTTTGCATAATTTTACTAACTTTGTTGAATTTATAGTTCTCTTTTATTGTCTCTTCTGCCATCAGAACAGTTCTTGTTTGCCAACCTAAGGTCATCTTCTTGCCGAAACACAGTTATAGTATTATTTATTGATACATGCTGCCTGCCGAGTTAGTATGTCTGGCTTCTTTCCGGTCATTCCTCCAGCTGTTGATATGTTGTGATTGCAACAGTTGTCTACATTCGTGGTTTCAATTCAAAAGTTCACCATTCTTACCAGCCTGTGGCTTCAGTCGGTTCGATCTGATTTTCACACCCAGCTTTGTGGGAAAATAAACACAAAAGTGAAACACTTTACCCCAGGGCTAGAAATTACATTGGACGGTTTTTAAACACGCCGTTACTACCCGTCATTTATTCATATTAAGATTAACACAATCGGACATAAATTAATAATATAACATTTCTCGAATCTTCTGACTGTCTTCACGGGGAATTCAACCCGAGATTCTCAAAACAGTTTGCTAGCAAGGACACAGATGAAAGGTCTGCCTCGGCATCAAAGTAAGTTTCGTCCTCTTCTTCAGCTGGTTCTTCGGCATCGTAGAATTCTTCTTCGTTCGGGTCGTATGTAATAACCATCTGCTCGAAAGTGGTAGAATACTCCACGAAACCTACTCCTTCAGCCCGAGCAAGGTCTCGCCCAATTTGCTCGTAACCATGGAGGCTGTCCTTCATTTTGACGTCCTTTCCGGAAGAGTTCCACCTTATGAAAAAAGCTTGAGCGTCTTCGGATGTCTCAAACGGGCCAGCAGCGGCGGCCAAGTTGAACGAATCCAAACATCCCACAGCACTGTTGGTTCTCGAAGTGAGTGGGTTGATGCGAACCGGAGACGCAGCGATTGGCTTCAAAGATCCATCGCCTTTGAAAAGGTCCACTTCGTTCATGTCCAGGAATGATGCAGGAAAGCGATATGTAGGTGCCACAAGAGCAGGAAAGTCGGCGGAGCGGTACAATGGGACGTAGTACGAACCAAGGTACTTCCGGATCAACGAAATTGGTTTCTTCTTAGAATCTCCAGTGAAGCGCTGACATGCCATATCCCTCGGTGACATTTCGTACCTATAAAACGAGTATGCTATATATTTCACTAACAAAATTTCTTACTTGTTCAAAGCGGTAAGTTTACAGGCCGGGAATTGCGACAGAATAGCAACAATATCCACGAATCCAAACTTGGACGCAAAGTGTAGAGGCGTATTGTTTTCGCCTTTATCGGGAGTGGTCAGGAAGTTCTCCAACAGGACATCAGAGCGAAATGATACGTCCTTCGTTCCATAAATCTGCGCTAACCGCTGCTTGTCTTGCACAAGGTCGATGACGTATTTTACCACGAATTCATTGCCACATTTCGCAGCCAAATGTAGAGCATTATAACGGCATCCCTCGGCGAGAATAGTGGGCGTATCAGCGGAAGTGTTGATCAGAACTCGGGGATTCTGTTCGGCCAGTTTCACGAACAAGTCGTCCTGGAACTTCTCAATGGATCGCTTCACTTCTCCTAAGAGTGGTCTGGAGACGGAAGGGTAAGGAACCACAGGTTCAGCGCTGACTTTCTCAGGACCCTGGCTGTCAACCGGACTGTCCGACTTCATAACGGAATCTCCACCGCCACGTTGAGCATAGGCTTCCGCATCTTGCTTGTTCGTGAATCTCTTGAACCGAGCTCCTATAAAAAACAAAGCTTTACCACTTTTGACGGCCTTTGCTGACATACCGAGGCGCTTAGGCAAGGGAGATGTAGCAAAACTGGAAGCATCTTTGAGAGACTTGAAGACCTCTCCGCCAGGCGATCCGACGGCAGGTGGAACATAAACTGCGTACAGCCCGTCAGCCTTGGGAGGGGGTGGCGTACGAGGAGGCGTAGGGGGAGGTACGCGAGGCATCCTCACCACTTCACGGGCCGGTGTACGAGGTGGCCTTCCTGACATCACTGAAAACAAATTCTCACAAATGGATAATGAATGCAAATAATGCAGGTGGAACAACAAAATGGAACACAATAGCAAGGTACAACTGGCACTAAACCACTGTTACCAAGGTATGAAACAACTGCTTACCACCACCAGTATTTATTTACACTTCAATAAATAAGTCAGTCATTTACAAGATTCGTTTGATTACATTCTAGCGTCGAGCCAAATAATAAATGACAAAGAACACGAAGAAGCAGAACAGGATCACATACGCCATCATATTTTTACCTGCAAAAATAACGTTAAAATGTTTTTTGACTCCGATTACCTCCTGCTCTCGCAACGCTACTCAATTTACGGATGGTACCACCGAGCAAGCTTTTTGAGGAGTCGAAATCGGTGTCCTAAACAACCTGCAACTGAGGATGTCTGCACAAAAGGAAAAGGTTACCATTTCGTCCAAAAGCCGCTGCTGATCACGAACATCGTCATTAATAGCAATGGTGACTCGTTTCAGAGCTGACACCCTATTTGATAGCTGCTCTGCCATTTTGTTGTTCTGCTGTTCCATGATCTGAAAAAAAGCAAAGGCGTTGACAGATTTTACGCTATGTGATGTAAAAAAAACGCCGACATCAAAAAATGAATTTCAAAATTTCAAAGTTCACAGGTCGAACGAAAATCGGGGATGGGTCGCGTCAATCCATTCGCTCACCACTGCGTTTCTCAGAACGTAGAAACGCCAAGAGTTGACAACTCTGCAGTCGAACGTGAGATGTTTACATGATGTGAAACGTCACTCGCCGCCAACACGTTACCATCATTCGAATTTTCAAATTTCGGTACAGTAATACATTATTCTCATTTCTTTTCGAGAGTCGAAGCCGCGGCTGCGTGAATGGACAGTGCGACAAGGTTGAATTTGAAGATTGGCAGCTAGTCTTACATTTGGCAGTGAGTAGATCGTGCAGAGAGAGTGTGATCGATCGCTATCACCAGGCTCTCAAGGTGCTTTAACGTTAACACCATGATTGTATGTGCTTACGTGGTTCTCGTTCGCGTTCCGATAGCCAAAAATGCTTTATTCACTTTCGTTTTCAATTTCAGAGGTAATCATGGGCATCGTTTCCCAGCTCTCGGAGGTCGCTTCGTCGAATCCGTTTAACTTGCCCGTTGCTCGCCGGGCCAGTTGCTCTTCAGCTCAAAGTAATGTTTAGCTTTGTCAAATAATAGAAAAATGGGCGTATATTTTGGATTTGAACTGGAGAGGAGAAGAGCTCGTTTTTGCAAACTATTGGAGGTGGTGCTTTGAGATCGACCAAATTTTGCTCGACGTTTTTCCATGTGCGAGTGATTCTAATGCCCACTATCTGTTTATGGTGGCCGCTGTTGCTTTTGTCGTCAGTGAGGGGAGTAGCGGCGTCGCGCGCGCATGTGACGTGTGCTGAGTTGGCACTATCACTCCAATTTTTATTCAGTTCACGTTTTAGTGCGGCTCATGTGATTGAAAAGTCCATCAAAATGACTTCTGAAACTTGGGAAAAATCTCCAATCATAATCCGGGCCTCTTCTCCGATCTCTACAAAATCTCCCTGGACGGGTGTCCTTGTGGTTTTGGCTACATGGATATATTTATATTTCAATGTTCTCTGCTTGCTTTACGACGGAATCATTCAATTCCTCTACAATTGGGATCCAACGCCGATCCGGGCATCTATGACTCAACTTACAAGCCCCATTTTAGCCGCTGATGACACCGTTGAGTTCGGATCCGGAAAGTACTATCTTCTCTGCGGTTTCGGAGGCATCCTGTCGTGCGGTATCACTCACACCGCCATCGTTCCTCTCGATCTTATCAAGTGCCGTATTCAGGTATTTTGCAGATTGGAAAATAAAATTCTCATGATTATTATTTAGGTTAACCCTGAGAAGTACAAGGGAATCGTTTCTGGTTTCCGCACCACTGTTGGGGAGGAAGGTATTCGCGCTCTTGCCAAGGGATGGGCTCCGACTGCCGTTGGATACTCTCTTCAGGGACTCGGAAAGTTTGGATTCTACGAGATGTTCAAGATTTTCTACAGTGACATGCTCGGAGAGGTGAGTAACGCGGAGTATTTTTGTTCTCTCATCCTAATACTTTAGGAACTCGCTTACCAATGGCGTACCTCGCTTTACTTGGCTGCTTCCGCGTCTGCTGAATTCTTTGCCGATATCATGCTCGCTCCCATGGAAGCTACCAAGGTCCGTGTCCAGACCTCTCCTGGTGCTCCTCCCACTCTCCGTGGATGTGCTCCCATGATCTACAAGAGCGAGGGACTTGCTGGCTTCTACAAGGGATTGCCTCCACTTTGGATGCGCCAGATTCCTTACACCATGATGAAGTTCGCTTGCTTTGAGCGTACCGTTGAACTGCTGTACAAGTACTGCGTTCCCAAGCCCCGCGCCGATTGCTCGAAGTCTGAGCAGCTTGTGGTCACCTTCGTTGCCGGTTACATTGCTGGAGTCTTCTGCGCCGTCGTCTCTCACCCAGCTGACACAGTTGTTTCCAAGCTCAACCAGGACTCTGGATCTACTGCTGCTGGCATTGTTAAGAAGCTCGGATTCGCTGGTACGTTTACATAAGTATATTCTGTGTGTAATTTGTGAATTTCAGGATTGTGGAAGGGACTTGTTCCTCGTATCATTATGATTGGAACCCTCACCGCTCTTCAATGGTTCATCTACGACTCCGTCAAGGTTGTCTTCAAGCTCCCCCGTCCCCCACCACCAGAGATGCCTGAATCCCTCAAGGAGAAGCTGAAGGCTGCTGGAAAGCTCTAAATTGTGTTGTTGTTCAGTTTTCCGTAGTGAAAGTTCTGTAAACTTCTACAAGTGTTTTCTATAGCGTGATGTTTTTTTCTTAAGTAGCGTTTAGGAATAATTAAATACTTGTGATTGTTTTGCTCGTCTTTTAAGCAATGAATACAGAAAACCAGAATTTATCCTGATTGATACGATGGAGATGCCAAGAAGTCTTGCCTTTGACTCTTACGATAACTACCGGTGAGACTCTCAAAACCAATTGAAGACGAACGTTTCCATATAGTGCCTGAGTAGATTTAACGAGGTCCCATGTTTTACGGTGTTTTCGTTGTAGTTTCAGAAATGCTGGGTGTTGACGGCTTTTCGCATCAGCCGTGCATTGTGCGTCAATTCGCAAAAAAATTCCGCTTTACCAGATATTCGCTGCTTATGATTGATTCTATTCTCGGGATTTCACTGGCCTATTTCTTATGGCAAAGTCCGGTTCATGTGTGGACGTGGGATGGTCTGAAGTCAACAATACAAGGATTGGAGAGCGTAAGTCAATATAATCTTTTTTACAAAGTTTCAATTTGTTATGTAGACAATCGACTGGCTGACGAAGTATCCAGCTGGGTTGAAGCTAAACTATCCCGTGAATAAGACTTTGTCGCAGTTTTTCCTCTACCACATCTTTCTTTGGGAAAGTAAGTTTATATTGCCGTTTTGTATTCAAGAAACGTATGAGAGTATGGCACTTGTGTGCTTCTTAGTCGATCTGATCAGTTTTGAACTTGAATCGCTTGTATCAATCATTTAACTTGTAAACATGTTCTACGATTTTCAGCATTCGTTTCTGTGCTTTGGTCCAAATATGGGGCCTCCCTATTCCTTTTCTCTGGAATATTCGGAATCTCGTCGTTTGTGGCCGCCACCATTGATGTCCTCAACGTTCTTACCATCCACATTTTGTGCTTCCACATTTACGCTTCAAGGTAAGTTCAACTCAAATTCGGGTTTTAATAGATCCATGATTTCCTCTTACCCACCTCTATCCTCTTTGTTTCTTGTATTTTCTTCACTTGATCACTTTATCGAATCGCATTGTATCTTATCTATGACCACTGATATGCATCCTCCTCTGTTTCATTTGACCTCTTGATTTGTCTGAGAGTCCCGAGTCGCTCGTTTGCATTTGTGAGTTCGAATTGGAGCGAAGCCGGTCGTGTTTGGAAGGTAAGCACGAAGCAACTTGACTTCATGATGACGAAACGATATTATTGCAGCCCAAATCCAAAGGACGCTTGTTGATAACGAAGTCACTACTCAGTTTACTTCACCACTGTGCGGTCTCTTATCAGCTCTCGTTAGTCCATGGGCTGCTCCGAATTATATGTAGTGTATTTCGTTTAGGACTAACCACTCGGATCCAAGATGAAGGACGAAGAGAAGGGACTGCTTCTGGCGGACGACAAAGCTTCTAATTATGGAGGAACTGAATGTATCGACTCTCAGTCCATCAACAGTACTCGAGAGGCGAATCCAGTGTCGCTGTCATGGCACGACATCACAGTGACGACCAAGAAAGGATCTCGGATCATTTTGAACGATGTAAACGGAGTATGCGAGGGAGGGCAACTTATGGCTTTAATGGGTGCTAGGTATTATGCATTTTAACCTCATATCTTTAAGGTTTTCTTATTTCAGTGGAGCTGGCAAAACTACTTTGCTCAACACTTTGTTGGCTCGAAATTTGTCCGGCCTTAACGTCAGAGGAAAAGTTCTGGTAAACGGATACCAAATGGGGGAAGGCATCACCGCCGTCAGCGGTTATGCGCAGCAAGAAGACTTGTTCATGTCGACGTTGACTGTACGAGAACATCTGATGATCCAAGCACGGCTTCGGATTTCCGGACAATTGACCGCTAGACAAAGGTCCGATCGCGTAGCTTTTGTAAGTTTCTCGTCGAAATTCAATTTCACGCATTTCGTTATAGGTTATCAAGGAACTGGGTCTTACCAAGTGTAGGAATACGAAAATTGGAACCAGTGGAATCAAGAAAGGCATTTCCGGTGGCGAATCGAAGCGAGTTACGTTCGCTGCTGAGCTACTGACGAATCCTCCTATTTTGTTCTGCGATGAACCGACCACTGGATTGGACTCTTTCATGGCTGAATCTATTGTAGCAGTCTTGAAAAAACTCGCCCGGTCTGGAAAAACTATCATCTGCACTATCCACCAGCCTTCATCTCAGCTTTACAATCTATTTGACAGAGTGAGTGACACAAGCTTGTGTCCTCTCTAATAGTATCCGTTTCAGGTTCTGTATCTAGCAGCAGGCCGTGTTGCTTTCCTCGGAAGTCCAGAAAGCGCGGTCGCCCTCATGCAGTCTTGCGGCTTCAGCTGTCCTCGAAATTATAATCCCGCGGACATGATCATCGAGACCCTGGCAGTCACTGCTATGAAGAAGGAGGAATGTCTGGAACGAGTGAACTCAATCTGTGACAAGTTTTCCCATTCCGAAGAAGGAAAAGCAGTAATGGAGTTAGTGCGAAGGCATGCAACCAATGTTGGAATTTATCCGCGAGTTCGAAAACCGGCGCCATTTTCGGACCAGGTTAGTTTTTGGAAAACAGAAAAATTCTTATTATAGTTTTCAAGATTGTCGCTCTGCTCTACCGAGCTCTCATCGACAACTGGAGAAACCCATCATTGGCGAGAGCGAAAGTGATCCAAAAAGTGATTATGGGTCTTTTCGTTGGGCTTCTCTATTTTCATACGAACAGAGACACACAGAGCGGCGTCTACAATCTTAATGGAGCCTTATTCTACCTCGTTGCTGAACTAACTTACGCAACCCTGTTTGGAATTCTTACATTCATGCCAGCGGATTACCCGATCTTGGTGCGAGAATACCACGACGGACTTTATTCGGTGGCCTGCTACTACGCTACGAGAGCGATGTCATATGTTCCTCTGTTCACTCTGGATGGCTTTATTATGATCGTGATTTCGTACTGGATGGTCGGCTTCTCGTCCTTCAGCGTTCTGCAAGTCTTCGTTATGTTCGGAACAGCACTTCTGATTGAGCAGTCTGCTTCTGCGTTTGGAGTGATGCTCAGTACCGTATCGCCTTCATACCCGATTGCTGTTTCCATCGCGGGTCCGCTCTTGACTCTTCTTTCTTTGACTGGTGGACTTTATGCTAATGTAGGACAACTTCCGGGATACATTAGCTGGATACAGTACGTTAGCTGGTTCAGGTAAGCTCACTATTCTTTACCTTTATTAGATCGTATTCGTAAAATATACTATTATGGTTTATTTTAGATACGGCTTCGAAGGTTTTGTCATCAATCAATGGACCAACGTGACGGCACCGGCGGTGAACGAAACTGCTTTTGAACGAAGCAATCAAATTCTAGAGCAGTACTCTTTCAATCGGAACAATCTGCCGTTTGATCTGGCGATGATGGCCCTTATGATCGTGCTTTTCTATGTGATCGGCTACTGTGGACTTCTCTTCCGTGTTTCTCGCTCACGTTGAACTCTTTCTTCCTTTTCAATTGTACTTGATCTCTTGTCTCCTCTTCATGTCCTTCATGTTCCCACTTTCTGTGAGGATTTATTCGTCTCTTTGCGCCTGCAATTACTCGTTGAGATAATATTTCAGACTCGCCTATCTTTCCTTCCGAGCTACATCAGCCCTTCTTCGTGTCTTCCGGGGCTTCAAGTACAATCCACTCAGAAAGCGTGTTGACTCTGTGAGTTTGGACAGCCGACAGCTCTTTCTCGCCACTCTGTTTCTCACCATCCTAATATTCCTGTTTCCTACGATTTTTGTGTACTGTGCCGTTTTCTCGTCGGTGAGTACGCCGTAGTTGGATACGGATTTAAGATACTTGATTTCAGCTTCATTACGGGATCTGCTTCATTCGCTTTGTGTTGGAGCGACTTCTTGACTTTGTGAACCGATCATTTTCCTTCACCTAAGAAAACGGGCTTTTGAACTGTTACATGAATTTCGATCTCCTTAACCTACGTGTGGATTGTAATAAAACGATTTTTACTTCATGGTGATAGACTTGATTGAGCGCTATAAATTAACACATGCAGCAAAGAACTGGCCCGCTGACTTATTGTCACAAATTGCTGTTTTCCTAAATAAGGCGGCAGTTCCCACATCGATGTCCGATTTGACAGCGTTGCCCCAGTCACCGGCGAATCGAAGTTTCCTGTTCTTGTCATTGGTCTCGATTGTTCGTCTGATATTCGAAATTGTTTATTTGAGTTTTTTGAATTAATAAAGGTGTCTGGATGCCAATATCGAAAATCAGTACATAGATAGGTACATAGAAAGTTGTTTCGGGCACGTCTATTTATGTCACCCAAGCCCGGTCCTGAGACGCCGGGATTGCGAGATATTTACTAGATTCCCATGGAAGGAAGTGTGAACGGTTGTGTCCTCTGTCCTGCTTGTGAGCATTGTACGGTCACAAGATAAATTTCTTGTTCAGGCTTCGCTCGATATCGATCTTCAAGCGAATGCATATACAGTATGAGAGATCCTCGAGTGCGAATTCACACGCCGTCGTTACTCCATGTCTGTGTTTCTTTTTGATATGATTTCCTCACTGTGACTTTTTTATTTGAAGCGAACCGTTGGTCTGATCGTCACTCGTTTCCAATGAGCCGTCCAGCGAACGAAGCCGCCATGAAGTCTAACGCCTTCAGCTCCACCGACCCAGTCCACTGGCCTATCTCAGCCACCATCTACGTCCCTGAGGATCGCTACCAGGGATGCTTGTGGGAATGTAGCCGACCGATTCACGAGCTTTCTGATCACTCTGGTTTGGACTTCGCACTTCTCCAAATCGTCCCTATGATGTCGCAAGAGATCATGAGTGTGAAGCCCGACATTATGATGCTGCAAGACCTCGAGCTGCCTCAGAAGATTCAGTTCAGGTCTCTGATCCTGGCCGACATCAAGGTCCTGCCTGACATCTCCTTCCTTGGGACCGACTTCACGGCGATGACCGTGAGCAACATCGATCTCGTGTCGGAACGATACAGCGACTTCCTCACCACGTGTTTGCAATCGAAAAACCTCAGGAATCTTCGGCTGAGCAGAGTCAACATAACGGCAACCATTCGAGAAACCATCTGCAGCCGCTTCGCGGATGGCGAACTGGCCTCTCTCAAAATGATGGACGTGAAAGACCCCAAAAAGTTCTTCCTGATGTGTCCCGTCATCGTGAAGAACGTGATCGAGAAATGGGTCGAAAGCGAAAATCCAATCTTGACGGCGATCGACCTGCCGACGGAAGCAAAAGTGGAGATGAAAGGAAAAACCATTTGGAACCTTCCGTGCAACATTCGGGCCAAGATGCTAGTTTCGCACGACATGCCGAAAAAGAACCCCAACGCCAGATGGAAGTTCACCTTCAACGCCGAAGAACAGAAGCCCTGATTTCTAATACATTCTAAACCGGTCTCGTTCACTGTATCGTAATTGATCATCAATGACGGAGTAAATTTGTTTCTCGTGAGATCTTCTTTTTTTGCATTCAGACAATAACAATAATCAGACATCGTCTTGATCTGGTTCATTTCGCTTGCATCAGTCATCTTTTCAGTAGTTGCGGAACATATAATCATCATCTGTGCACTGGAAGGTGCTCATAATCTGCGACTGGGAGTTTCCTATAACGCTCGTCTGTTCATCATCTGGGAAGCATCGTACGCCGTGGACAGTAAGTTCCAAAGCGACTCTCTCGTCACTCATCTGAAAATAAGGAAGTCACCCAGAGACTTACGTGATGAACTTACTCTTCGGTTGGTGAAAATTTTAAGCCAGTGCACATCATAATAGAAATCGTCGTTTGTAATCACGACGCGGTGAGCGATTTCGTTGATCCATTTATATCCCAGAGCAGGCGTAGCTGGAACAGTAGACATAACGCGCCAACCAGAAAAGAATTCACTTACGTGCGACACGCCAATACACTAGATGGTTTACAATAATAGCCCAACATCCCATGTGAGCTAATTTAGTGAGTTTCGCGATTATGGAAAGCTGATTTTTGATTCCTGGAATTCATAAGTGGCAAGTAAACCAATACACACACATTCGACTAACCTGAATTACGATAATCAATCAGAGTATCAGCCATAGCGCTGCCGACATTGTCCACTATTACAAGCTGAACGTTCGAAGCTTTGACCCCTTTCAAAAGAGCGTCCAGTGCAGCGCTCAGGCGTGTGCTTGTGTTGGCAGGCCGCACAAAAACTCGTTTCAACAGTTTTGCTCCTTCCTCCTTCTAAACGTAAACTGTTTAGTCCGTTTATGAATAAATTTTAAAAATTAACACTTATGTTCCATCGCTTATCGAACAACTGCAACAATCGGCTTGGTCGATATGACCCGGTAGTATCGATGAGTGCAATGCACCCTTCCTCTTGTTCGGGATCTCGTAAGAACGATGCGATGATTGAATAACATAACTAAAAAGAGAGATCTTGAGGAAAATGTGTAAGAGAATTCTAACAAACCTGAGTCTTTCCAGCTCCTTTATCGCCAACTATTTCTGTAAGCGTACATGGAACAAAGCCCTGCAGCTCTAGAACAAACTGGTCTAGGTCGTGGTCCCCGGTCTTTAAGGCGAAAAGACCCATGCGAGTTAATGCTTCTAGAGCGGTTTCTTCAGCTCGTGGTGTGTCGCTTTCAAGATGGAAAATGTCATCATCCATTCTGCAACCGATAAGCTACGTCCTATGGTTTTTCTTCCGAAAATGTTCACAAACTCCTCATCAACATCGATTTACCAGACGTGTACCAGATTGGCGAAATACGTTGATTTGCCGAACATCGGCATCACAAAGTAAACTTCCAGGTGTGCTCACAAATACCAACTCTTGATACTTTACACTAATAAAACAGAGCAATACAACATGGACATCCTAAATGAGAATTTCGAAGTCGCGGAGCTCTTCATCAGTCGGCAGCGTCGAGGAAACTTTGCGAGGGTCAACAAGATCCTTGCTGATATATGGAAGACCGGCCTTTTCACGACGAGCCATCTCCAAGTGAGCTTCACGAAGAGCCCATTCCTTGCCTTGAGGCCTGAAAAGAGATATAAATACCGCATATCGGCGATTAAACTTACCAGTCGGGCTTAGCGAACATCATCCAGCACGTAAGCCAAACAGTCATGACTGTGAAGAGCACGAAAGCCAACTGGTGGAACTTTGCCCAATCCTTGTGTTCATCATACGAAACTTGGTTGAACCAAATCCATTCACGACGCTAAATGAAAAAAAAATTGTTATAAAGAGAAAGCACATCGACACAACTCACCATTTTGGCGCCCTGATCCTTGGCGAGCGGGCGGCGCCATCCGTCACCAAACAACCAATCAAGACGGCCTTTGTTAAGTTTGGGCCATGGATTTTCGTAAGCGTAAGAATCTGTTCCGGGCCTGTGATAATCACTAAATATAGAAGAAGTAAACTAATTAACACACCTGTAATCCTCTGATTGCAATGGAGCGTTAGACGACGGTCCGCTGTGTCCGTGTCCGCTGGCAGCACGGCGCGACCAGAGGATTGCCTGGTTTGCCGGGGACGGGATACGCTTGATGAGGGGAAGCATCCTAGCCCTGAAAAGATGATATTTATAGCGATGACTCGATATACGCGATAATTTCTGAGATTTCTAATACCACGAAGGATAAAAGCGAAAAGTTTCCAGTAGTGAATGGAGGCAGTCTGAATTTAACAGCGTGCTTTCTTCCAGTTTTTAAACAAGATGAATGTGAAGCTGAAATCTGTCTTAAGCCCCCACCGATGTATTTCTTTTCTGTTCCTCTTATTAAAGAGCATTTCATGAAGAACGCGCTCAAAAAAGAAACAAACATGCTAGGGCCAAGTTTTTCATCAATATGATTAGACTTGTGGGATTTTGAAAGCTTCAATATTACGCTGAATACAGTCCGAGCAACAATTATTAAGCAGTAAACCAAGAGAACATCGGAATAAAACATCTCCCAGAGATGCGGCTCAAAATATTGCGGCGACGACACCGAAACTCCAGCAGTATTCAGGAAAGTCACTGCGGGACCTGCACTATCGTGTTCACCAACCGGCCGGTTATACATAGTTCAAAGAGGGGCACTAGAAATAACTGGATTTCGATCATTTTCGAACGTCTTCAAGCCATTTGGTTGAAGATAGTCTTGAGGTAACACGTGTATGCTGACTCATGCACAATGCTTTGCTTTCCTTTTGTAGTTTCCGATCTCTGGTGCACAAGTGACAACCTCATTATGTATTGCAAGTA
This sequence comes from Steinernema scapterisci, assembly GCA_000757745.1. Classification (NCBI taxonomy): domain Eukaryota; kingdom Metazoa; phylum Nematoda; class Chromadorea; order Rhabditida; family Steinernematidae; genus Steinernema; species Steinernema scapterisci. Next base: position 9,773 of record KN167041.1, on the reverse strand, counting down.
ATATGTAATATATACAAACAGTCAGTTTGTGACTGTTTTTCTCTTTCTGCACTACTAGAATTCACCGATAAAGTTATTGAAGACGTACTTTATACATATAATATATTATCTGTACATTCAATATTATGGAAGCAATTGAACGCGAATTCACAAATGATGGATGTAATAGTTCTAAGAAAATCGACCACAAGGCTTCCGCTAGGATTTGGCCAAGCAGTGTCACAACGCTTAAAACTATCAACATCAAGCGCTTCTATAGAGGAAATTCTTCGATCTCCAGCAACAGAAGCGATCCGTCATATGCGAGCAGCTTACAAGCCGAGCTGCTCTTCATTGACGGGTTTACCTGCCTCACCCGCCGACAGGAGCGCATGACATTCCGCTGTCACGGTTAAGACGTCCGATGGGACGACGACCCCCTCCTGAAATCAGCTGATTTAAGTACGACTCTAGAGAATAATTATTGTATACCGTAGCGAGGTCCTCCTGGACCACCACTTCCGGGCCATCCTCCACCACCGGATCCACCTCCATTTCCACGGGCGCGGTTTCTGTGGCTCATCTCATCACTGGCGACGTTGAAGAACGGACGTAAAAGTGACTGGAAACTGTAAAGATCGGGAATTCAGTAACAGAGTTGGATCGACAAGATATATGCTTACAAGAATACGATGAGTCCTAGTAGCTTCGAGAAGAATCCGACGATCGACGTGCGCGATTCGACAAGATTGCCACCTGAACATCGAATTTGAACATCTATCGAGGGATAACTCTTAGAAACTCACTTGAATCGACGTATGCCATGACGCTCAGTTGTGAGAAGTCGCCGCTGTTGTGCAACTCCTTCGCGATCCGAACTGAAACCAGAACTTATATATTGTTGGAAACGTGTTGTGCACACACGGATGGGGAAGCGTTTCAAGCACTAAAAGGGAAGTCGGCAGATGTCGTGGAGACAGCAGCTGGAGTCGCGTCATCACAACGAACACGGGTGTGGACGCAGGGAAAGCGCGCTAGGAAATCACCACAGCCCGACGTACGGAACTGGGAACTTCTTTCGAGGGGATGGGTTTGTGAAGATGCTGAAAATCTCAATAACTACAAGCTTTGATCTTTTTTCAGTTTTGTTCTTAATAGTTTGTTTCATGTTTCGGGCTTGAAAATTTAAAAATTTAATGAGAAGACAACTACATGTTCATGTAATTTCAGATCGGAGTTCTGGGCACATGGTCCATGACGATGTTCGATTGTACCCTTCAATGTAGTCCAGCATGTTCTATTGAACCATCCAACGTGTAGTCCAACGTCCCTACGTTGAGAAAAAATAAAAATGTTTCCCAACATTTGCGTGCCATGAACACATCAATTTTGAATATAGACCTAGTTGCAACTACTAGTGACTTAAAGGGAAAGTGTCGTCCGAACGTGTAACCAAGATGACCTTCATCTACAACATTCACAAAATATAATTCGTGGAAGCTGGCACCGAAGAACTCCATTTTCTTGTTTTTTGACCGAAACATGAAACATCTGCTGGTCAAGACGTGTCCAGTCATTCATCAGAGTAGAAATCTCGGTTCTTGACAAATTTCACAAATTCCTACTCAAGCGTGCATTCCGCTTTTACGTGAAACATATGACAGATGACTTCCCTTAATTCCAACATTCGCGACGTTTCTTGGCTATTAGCATATTTGGTCGCCGTGCTCTCCAAGTGCATCAGGGGGAGCAAGCACAAGTGCTCGACATGCACACTCGAGACTTATCGTCGAAGCTTATTTTCCCCCAACTGGCACCATTTTTGGAGGAACTCCATCCTCTCTCGCATCGTCTCGATGGCTCGTGAAGTCAATCGAGGGGAGGGGCAGACAAGACCGTTACTCGGCGCTGATGGCTATAATTACGGTTTATGAACGGTGCGCGCGAGGGGCGCATGACGCTTCAATTAATGCTTTACTCGCTCAATTACCGCTTGTCCGCCCTCAGCGTAATTCCCCTTTGCGAATGTTTTGAGCGCCTGATGTTCCGGTGTCCGCAAAGGCGAGAGGGATGTCCTGTGCCGGCAGCTTGAGGGAAATCAGCT
>KN167040.1:0-10211 GCA_000757745.1 Steinernema scapterisci | reverse complement strand
ATACCAGGACTAGTCAGTGGAGTGGGGATCTTCACGTGGGCGGCGTTCAACTTCCACGTCTGTCAACAAATTTACCTCTCTATCGAACTTGACCTAAGCTGTTGTCAAAAACATTTGCGACACTCTTCGTTAAACCCTAAAGACTGTATTTGCAGGATCTCCAAGTGCAGAATTTCCACATTTGCCGGCGTTTCGTGCTAGCTAAAAGCCATGTTGTCATTGCCTTAATTAGACCTTAATGGGACAATCGAACTTGAAAATTGACCTCATTAGGGTTTACATAAAAGGCTGAGTTTTTGCTGAAGACATTTTGCTAGAGTTATGTGTTTTCTAGCTCTCTATTTGGCCTCTAGACAAGATTAATTCGAATATAGAACCAGTCCAATTCTAAAAGCTCGAACGACGTTGTTCGCTTATGGTTGCACTGAGAGTCCAAAACCTAAATTTGCTCTTAGAACCAGTGTTGCGATAAAACTTGCCGATTCCCCGAACCCCTGAAGAAATGCATAAGATCCCATGGTTTCCTCCAAGCGCTCCGTTTTCCCCCTTTTTGACAACCTAATTTGAGATGCATCGTTTCATTAAGTGGACTGAAAAGACAATGATGGGTTCCCTTAGCCGAAGACAAGTATGTCCGAACGCTTCATTGCTTGCAATTCAATTTCTTTGTCTTTTTGCGCATTTGCTGTAATCAGAGGCGACAATTTGCTATTACGAGTGTGTTGTTTTTGACAAAGTCGTCCCGGCGTGTCTCCGAGAATTGTTTTTTTCGCTTACACTCTTTAATAGAGTTTTCAGCTCTGTTTTTAGGCATTTCTTAGTCGCGAAATCGTCACAAGAATTACTCAAGCTTCTGTTATTTAAACAGAGTTTTCACATGTCTGGTCGGTCTTGGTTCTCACCTGCCGTCCCTACTGAGAGGTTGATGTTGGGAGTCACGGCTTTTGTTTTCAAGCCCCTAGACCCAGCATAACTCGCTACAATCTTTTAATCTGCTTTAGGAAAACAACCAAACCGTTTATCGCAATAATTAGAAGCTGGTTTTGTGCGCTTATTTTCACGCTAGCATGGAAATAAGCGACACTCTGTTTGATGCCTAAGATGACAATAGCGTTGTTGCCCATAGAACGTGTCACTTAGCAGTCCTCGCTTAGGCTTAGACTCATGCTTATACCCGGTTTGTGAAGCTTGCGTAAAGCTTAATTATACAGGTTGTGTACTTTGGTTGTGTTGCAGGCTTAGGCCTGCAAATGGTCCCCATTGAAACGGCGGGGATAGAACTGGCCCGAGGTCACGGGCACTAAGTCAGGACGACTGTCAAGGGTGCTTGGTGACGTCCTGAGGGGAGTGTGGAGGAGAACTGCTACCCCAAACCTGGCGAAAAATCCTGTTTAAGCCAAGCCAAAGCCATTCAAACACCAGGGATAGTGCTGCACGGGCACCTTAAATCGTTTGGGCTTTTCAGCGCAGCTCGCGCCAGCAGACCTGACCTTGCTCGATTCCTGGCTTGGACGGCATCTTCGACAGTAAAGAATTGCTTTGAAAGAGCCTTAGAAGCACAATCAAGCTTAGTCTGGGTCTGTTTTTAGGCTTAAAGCAGCGTTAGAACTGTCGGCGTGAAACTCGCATGTCGGCAGGCGGTCTGTTGTTTTCGGGTTCCGGTCGATTTGAACCCATGGTCGTTTTGAACCCGGTCGATTTGAACCCCTTCGGTCAGACTGCACTTTAACATATCTCTTCGGGACCAAGCATCGCTTTTGGGCAGACGCTGGTCAGACACCCACTCAGGCTTCCGGCTGGCGGTGTCTGAAAACTCTGAAACCTAACTCTGGATGCTTCGCACTTCAAGCAGGCTTTGACCTGCAAACAAACGTATTTGAAGCAGCGGGGATAGTACTGCACGGGTACCGTAACTGGCTTGGGCTTTTGTCTAGTTTCTGAAGCGCCGAAGGCGCTGTGAACTGCAGGCTTCGCAATGCGCATAGGCTTCGACCTGCAAACAGGCTTAGGCTTAGGGGCTACCGCAGACGAATGCCTGTTTTCCCCGCGCCGTAGGTGCCTGCAGACAGCGATAGTACTGCACGGGCATGCTCACTAAGCGTTTAGGAGAGCTCTTTGTCAAACTATATACTTTCGAAGAACTAATTTCTGAGTTTAAAGGCTTTTGAAGGAGTCTCTGAGATTCGGAAAGGACATTGGATGGGATGGACACCTCCCAATTTCCAGTTCGTGTTGGGACCCCGACAAAAGCAATGCTAACTTTCTGGGGTTCAAATCGACCGCTAAAAGGGTTCAAATCGACCTGATGTCCTCTAAAGATTAAGGGAATTAAGGGTTTCACCTTTGTGCCAAATTTCAGTTCATTTGGCGTTGGACACTTGTGTACATTCTTCGTTAGCTTAAAATATGGAAAAAGGAAAATCTTACTAAAACGCTCCAAAACAACAAAAACATAAAAAGGGTGTTTTCCGAAAACAGTTATGTTGATTTCGCCTAAGATCCCGTCAACATCCATTCGTGCACATTCGGAAATAAACAAGTCGCTTCTTTGAATTTAGCTACAAAACCCATTACGAAAAATAGGCCCGAAAAGGCTTATGCTTCCAGGTAAATAAAGACAAGAAAGTCGAATAGAATGAATACAAACTTGTGCTGTAAGACTCTGACCACGACATTCTTATAAAGGAAGCACACAAACTGTCACTCACCAATGGAGTTAAATTTGGTATAACTGTTGGCCTATGAGAGTATAGCGATTCTCAAAGTTTCATCGGCAAACGTGGAGTTTGTGTGTTAAACAAGATCTCCTTAATTGAGACAAAACTGGAAGAACTTTTTCTCCGCTCATCGACTCTAAACCACCCGAATGTCTTAGTCGATCGGGCACTCAGGAATGGCCAAAACTTTGCGCCGAACGCGTCAAGACAGAAACGGTTTTGGACCTCATTTATCAAATTTCCATGTCAAGCTTCAGTCCATTTGCAGGATGTCTTTGGTCATTCTGCATCCAAGGTGTCAGCTTGTGACTCTTTATTCCTTCAACACCCATCAGCTTTAATTTGACTTCACTCTAACAGTAGACACAACCACATGCGACACTCTGTTACCCTTAAACAGAGCACGTCTAATTTGCTTTGGTAGAATGGCATCTAATTGCTCTTGAAAAGTGCGTCGGTAGAGACTGCTCGTCCACAGATAAGTGTAATAAGGTTGCGCGTATGAGATCAGAGCTGGAATCGCCTAAACACAGTAACTCAAATTACTGATCTGGTCCATTTCCAGCTGTTACTTACCGCCAAGGTCTCAACAGTAACAATGGTCTGACTACTAAAGGAGACCATTCGCGTAACGGAAATTGCGAAATGACCTGTAAAGGTCGTACACATGAAGACGAGGAGAATGAAGCCGCAAGATTTGCTCAGCTTCTTTTGCCGGTTCAGCATCGCTATTTCTGCGACGCAGTCCCGGGACGTCTTGAGTCGGCGGTCTAAAAAGGCCAAAATAGCCATTTTGGGACGCATTTCGAGAGCTTACTTTTGATAACCACAGCCAGAAGCGCCAACGCCGAGAGACCTAACGTCATAGAGTCGAAAACAAGCGTCCACGTGCCCCAAATGTGGCTCACGAAAGGAGGGTAAGCCAGTGGAGGGTTGCAGGCGGCGATTGGAGCATTGTCGACGTAGGCTGCCCCGATAGTGAAAAACACCACCGAGAAGAATATCCCAGGGATGCAACAAACCGTTATGTACTTGACGTTCCCCATGGTCATATACCTAAGAATTAAGCTTCTTAAAATCTGATCTGATGGCCAAATCTGAAGGCCAAATCACACTTACAGAAGAGGCATAGAGAAGGCGAATAGACGATCAAAAGCCAACGCGCACATAAGAGTCGTTTGCATTTTGCACATAATGAGGTAGGCACTTATGGCCCAGAAACACTCTCGCCGGTAGCTTTGGACGCCAAGAATGTTTCGAGTAGCGTTTTGGAATTCGGAGATTAGGGAGAAAATGTCGCAAAAGGCTAAGAGTAGAACCAGTAGATCTAAACTTGATGGCTTTGATCAAACAAATGGCTTATAAAGCCTACTTGACTTGGCTCGTGGCTTCGTCCTGTAGATGGCAATAATGATGTTTAAGTTGCCAAAGATTCCTAGGACTCCGATCACATAGATGATTATTGACACGAAAAGCAGTATTTTCTCCATGTTCAGTAAGATGCTGAAAGTGACGCAGGGTGAGATGCGCTTATACGACCAAACACGACCGATTTGACAGGAGGGGAACACTCCTCTCAGGAACACAGGGGAACACAAGGGAGCACAAGGGAACACAGGCGTTCAAACTCTTCGGACGCAGTTTAATATTGGGTTTAGGCACTGAGATTAAGGAAGCTAAACTTGGTAGTACGACCTTGGTATTTCTGACATTTTGGACCTGAGGTAATTTGGGCTTAACCTTCAGTTTCTGTCTAAACTGGATGTGGTCGATTTATTAGACTGGGCTAAGAAGAGATGGGGCTCCGGTATATTGCTTAAGCTTAAATAAGGGTAATCCTTCAGCTTAGACTCAGTACCGCTTTGGTAGAAACTGACTAAATTCGAGCATACTGAGCTGATAAGTTGTTGAGCCCGAGCTTTGCTAGCAACTTTCTTCTAAGGGTCACTTGTAAGCTATATCTCTCAGACTTGGACAGCTGCTACAAACACCAAATCCCAGAATCCTGTAGAAACAAGACTGCACTCAACAAAACCTGATTGACGCCGGTGACAAGCGATAAAGCCAGAACTGAGTTAACATTTGCCACACCTTAACGGCGTTATGAAGTCTGAAAAGGTGGACTTTTAATGAATGACTATGCTGTAAACTATCAAAGTTAGACAATATTATGAACCCCTACGTTGTTTGGTACCAGGACTAAAGATAAATGCATTGCTTCGCACCCTCGGGTTTCCACTTCTAGTGGTTTTAGAGTCATTGGATGAGGCAAAAACACGTAAAAATTGACAAAAACCCAGTGAGAATATACTCTGTTCACCAATTCGCTACTCATTGCCATCAACGCTTCTACAGTACTCTGCTTCGCGCCATGCAGAGTCTCTTAATAGGCTTTTCCCCATCAGGGAAATAATACCTTGATTAGCATTTGAGATCCTGCATAGCGCGAAGCAGAGTAATATAGTAGAAGAGAGGCATTGATGGCAACATCTCAAAAGCCATCTTTGGGTTGCTCTGGCGGTCACTTTAAGCTTTAAATCAAAAGTTCCGCAAGGCGACCTTTTGAAACCTTCAAAAAATTGTTTTGAATTGTAAAAATTGTAAAAAATATGTTTTGAAAACATTGCCTAATGCAAACTTTGTAGTTAGACTAAGTTTGGTGGTTACATAACCATAACATGTGCAAAGATGTTGTATGTGTAAAAACGTACAGAAACAGGACAAGCAAACTACGAAGACTACAATAAATCAGAAACATTAAAATCCAATTTTAGACTTCAGTTGAATTAATACCTAAGCTTCTTTTTGGAATCTCATTTTTCATTTAAGGTCAATAAGGTCAAACTAACAAGGAAAGTCTCTCATTCACGCCGAATGTGGACCTGGTCCGAAGGTTACAAACTCGCTCACAAGCTGCCATCTAGCACAGAAATTTAAGCACGAGCCGAGCTGGTCATTCCCATTCAAAGCCGTTCCAAAGTACATACAACCCTATCTCGGGTTGGTCAGGCGGTCAGCCGGTCAGCCGGTGAGGCGGTCATGCCCAAGCTTCAAACAACACCACTTGCGTGCAGGCTGAATGGCACGCATTCTTCATATGTCGCTCCTTTCGGGGAAATCTTTCCGGATACAAAAAATGTCATAAAAACATATCTCTTTGATTGGTCAAAGTACGCATTTATACCCTGATTCCTAATTAGCTAAAAACAGAATTTAGGCAAAACACGAATCATAGCAAGCATAGCTGAAAGTTGTTTCTCGATTTTCCGATTTCCGAAAGAATCCGAAGACCGCGGGGAAGTAATGGAACAGACCATTCACAGATCAAAACCTGGATACTCCAGGGTTCATCACCTTTTGAGTCCCGGACCCTCCGATGTCCACTGCACTGTCGGAACAGTCCTAGGGTACACGTTCGGACGACAATAGTAAAAACCTGGAAGTCTAGAAGAATTTGGAAGTCAGTCAGTTTGGAAGCCTTGGATTATCTGCTTGGCCTGGATTACCCTTGCAGACTTTGGACTTTTCATACCTCACTATGGCTTATCCACGTCTTGGATTGCCTAAGAAAAGAGCTTAGAATTCTTCCAGAGAAACCGAGATTGCTAATATTTATTTATATCTCAAATATGCATCATTTGCTGAAGGAGTAGTCATTAAAATGACTCAAGAACTCGGACTCATCCAAGTCCGTTTTGAAGACCCCGGTCGCATGTGACATTAGCAACGCTTCTTGTCGTTTCCTAAGAACATCTTCTAAGCTCGTAAGAATATCAAAGATTTTTGACATTCTTATGGCATAGACACGAAGTCGGAGTTCTTCTATATACATCTGGTGCAGTTCTGTGCTGGCCTTCTCCAACATTAGATCTGCTATTTTTCGAGTTTCTGTTGACAATCCTGGGATATCTGAAAAAGGCGCTTTCACTATGACTTTCCACATAAAGGTTAACTCACGTTTCACATACCACAGCTTATAGAAACAGATGTAGACCACCTCAAATTCCGTCAATTTGAGGTCACGCATCGGCTTCTCATAATTCCTCCAGGAATACAAATAGAATGGCTTGAATTGCGAGTTGATCCTTTTCAATATCTCTGGTTCTATCTCAGGCTCGTATATGTTAGTGTCAAGAAGGTTCCCAGCTCGGTCATCAGTGAATAGATTTGAGTCTGCTGGGAAGTTCTCTCCAAGGTACTCCACACTTCTGTACGTGCGTTCTATCAGGTAGATGTGATTCCAAGCTCCGAGGAACATTTGGCGCTGAAAGGGCTGGGTTAGGTACTATCTGTGCAGGCTGCAAAGCAAGGCCCTTTGCTCGTTTCCCAAAGCCGACCTACGCACGGTTCCAAAACACACTTTCCGTGTTTCACTTGCGACTCCAAAAACCAAAAAACGAAAAGCGCGCATGGGAAAGGTCAAAGTGGCCGGCAGACTAAATGCCTTCCACGCGCCGCCCAAAGTGCACCTGAACTTTTCTGCGCGAGTGAGACAAAAACTCCTCATTAATCATTAATGAATTTTATAGACGAAGATGCGGCACATAGCTTTGGCTTCATTCGGCTACGAACCCTCCACCCCTGTCCAAACCACCAGAACCCAAAACCCAAAAACCCCTGTAGGCACACAAAAGTACATCTCAACTCACTTTGTCCTCCAAAGGAAGATTCGCAAACTCCTCACAAGTCATCGCCCACTTCGCGATCCGCTTCAAATGAGTCATAACAAAACGCATGTAATCCTTCCATCCAATACTCGTTATGAATTTGATGTTCTTCGACCTTCCTCCGGGAATCATAGATCGGAAAGCACTGATCATGTTTCCCAGTATTGACTCATTTTCGTTCTTATCTCCTTTAAAAGGCTAAAAGTCATGTTTACAATCAATTCTAAATCTGGTTTCCTCACCGCATTTAACAGCTCCACGACTTCCTTCATGTGAGATTCCGTGTCAAACTTAAGATGATGACCTTCGATCTTCATGTCTGAGAACTTCTCTAACAACTCATCTTCCACATTTGCGAAATTGGGCAAGGAATTGGTGCTTGAGTGGGCTGAGGTAATGCTGCGAGAGGTAGTTGTCTCTGGGATTGAGTAATATTGAGAGTTGAAGCAAGAATCAGAGGTTGGAGGCTCGGGGATAAAGTCGTTCTCGCGCCAGTGCCAGGAACCGATTGTCATGCCAACTGTGAGGCAGCGTTGGAAACGGCAATAGCTGCAGTTAACTGAAAGTTGCCAAGTTAAGCTTATACCAAAACACTAAAATAAGGGAAGCTTAATGACTTACAGCTTGTGACATCGCAGTTCCCATACCCTCCCTGACAGATGAGCATCTCGTTCTTCAGTTCCGCCTGCCGAAAGAACACCGCACAGGATTGACAAGAGACGACGTTGAAACAGCCCACTTCCTCGGCCAGGTTTCCGCATACCCGACAGAACGGATTTGAGGTAGATGGATCCACGGAGATGCTCATTTCGCTAAAACGGGAACAAAAAATTCCAGCGCGAACAGGAGGACGATCGATATGAGAAGAGAGAACACGACCACCGACGACCGACTGCCGGCGACAGTCGAAGTGAAAGCCGCGGGAGTGCAAAGACGACGTCATGGCGCGGAGAAATAGTAGCCAACCGCTTTTCGCCTTATAATTGCGTCTCCGCTGGCTTCACTTCAAAAGGTCACCAGGGTGAATAAGGCCACACGTAGCTTAAAACTCAATTACTTCAACAGGTCAGGGGAGCCAGGAACTCAACTCAAAGACAGGGATTCGTTTCAGCTGAGAACATCACAATCGATCGTCTGAGTCTCTGCCGGTAAACGCGCCGTCTCAGCGATAAAAGTGCATCTCGGCGCGGTTCTAGTTTACATAGTAAACGAAGCTGAGAGCTCGCCGTTCTTATTAAAAGTGCAGAGTAGATTTTTGGCTCCAAACGGTCGCTTGACATTCTCGTTTCTTTGAAATATCATTGTGCTGTTGCTAACGGACATTCGAAGATAGACTATAAAGTTCGCAGACGCTCATTAAAGAGAAGGGGATTTCCGGAGGTTGCGGCTTCCGTCGATTCCCTTTTGTGTTACTGACTTACATCCTGTACAGCTTATTCACAAGACAGATATACACGCTTGTTTAGTTCGATTGATTACATCCAAAGCTAGGAAGCACCGACGGCACATACTAACATCTTACAAGGAAACGTTCCGAGATTGACCTCACGGAATTGGATGACATTAGGCACAGAGGTAGGGCCTAGGTTGGCTAAGAACTCAATCAATCAAGGCAATCCTTTTGGTCTTTGGTCTTTGACAATCCGAGGTCCGGACTGACCGAAGCCCAGCGTGGTGATAAGGCAATACAAAGTCCTAGAGACAAAAAGCTCAAATCTGGACTTTAGCTTATGACCAATCGGAACATGTCCACCGTCAGTGATGTCTTTAAAAACAAACATCGTGTAACCAACCCAGCACGAATGGCACAAACAGCCGTCTTAGGTTTCACAAATAATTGGTACGTAGTTTTAAGACGTTCACTCGTGTAAACAATACTCTTTAAAGGCCGAACTACTTGAGTTTCCGATCTTAGCGACTCTGTTTGCAAGATGAAGAACCTGTTGTTTTCATGACGTCGGTTGACGAATTTTGCGAGGGAACTATTCCAAGAGCTGCTCACAAAATTGGCACAAAATTGGTTTGAGGAACAGTTCGGTTCTGTTGTTGATATGTCCAATTCCGGCTTTGGGTCTCGACTTCAAGTTTAAGTTTCCAAGTCCATTGTCTCTGGTCAAACTGAGCTCGCTCTGCTTAATTCGAAACTAACTCAACCACGCTTCCAAAACAAAAATTAGAATTCTCAAATTGGTTTGTTTTGTCTGTTTCAGCTTTAATTCGATTTGATTTAAACGGCTGATTGCGAAGCTACTCAGTTTGTTTAGAGCACTGCGCACAACCCCTTGCCTCGTCGCACAAAGCGTATTGTTATTATGCGAAAACAGCAAGTCTGCATCACAAGATGCGCTGACTTTAGTTCTTCCATCCACTAGGCGCAAATTGCCTGATTTATCCGCGTGTTTTGCGGCATTTCTCGCTTTTGGAGCAGCAAAACTTAACAAAGCTGTTTGGCCAGAGAAGAATAGGGCAATCAAGCGGACGCGCTTGATTTGATTTTGTTTACAGTGTAAGCGATCGTATTCCAAGTAGAGACTTAAAGAGACTTTTGAAAAGAGAATTTCGCTCCAATGTTTTCTTTTCGTATCAAGACTTTTTTCTGTTTTCTGGACATTTCAAAATCATGCTGTGAGCTGCCTCTTGAATTGCCTGTTGAACTGCTTAAGTTACTAACTTAAGCTTAAAATCAAAAGAGGATGTCTAAAAGACCAAAAAGCTTATGACAAGTTGAATTCCCAAGCTGTCTCCAATCTAAGTACTGCCAACGCCCGTTGCAGCTTGACTTGCGAGATCTGACGAGATCGCGTATATTCAGCAAGGTATGATTGTA
>KN167039.1:44783-57090 GCA_000757745.1 Steinernema scapterisci | reverse complement strand
TTCTATCAGCTCCTGAAAGGAGCTGATGAGTCTCTGCTCCGCAAATGGCGGTTGTCAAGGGATCCTAGGAATTACTACTATTTGTGCCAGGATTCTCGTCGTGGGGTTCGTTTTAAGCCTCCTTGAAAGAAGTCAAATCCTGGAATTTTAGGTAGAAGCATGCTCGATCGACGACTCTACAGACTACCGAGATGTCCAAGCCGCCTTCCGCTCCATTAGCACCTTCGACCGTGACTCCATCGAACAGGTCTGGGAGATTCTAGGCGCCGTGCTTCACCTCGGAAACATCGATTTCCAAGAAATCGACGAGAAATCCGACGGAGTCCAGCCTACGGATTCCCAGCAGCTAGCTGCCGCAGCCCAGCTTTTCCATGTTAAGCCTCAAAAACTGGCGGCAGCTCTGTGTAACCAAGTAGTGGCCGCTCGTGGAGATATCGTAGCCAGGAACCATGATAGGAATGCGGCTATCTACAGCCGAGATGCCTTGGCTAAGGTCGTCTACGAGCGCCTGTTTAACTGGGTCGTGGCTAAGATTAACAAGGCCATCGAGGTTGAGAAGAGAAGTCGAAGCAAGGATTCGGTGATTGGAGTCCTGGATATTTATGGCTTTGAGATCTTTGGAACTAACAGGTAAGAATTGAATTTTAGGGTCGTCTTAAGATAGACTGTTTCAGTTTCGAGCAACTGTGCATCAACTACTGTAACGAGAAGCTCCAGCAGCTCTTCATTGACCTTGTCTTGAAACAGGAACAAGAAGAATACCAGCGCGAAGGGATCCAATGGAAGAAAATTGACTATTTCAACAACAAGATCATCTGCGACCTCGTGGAAGCTCCCAAAGTCGGAATCTTGTCAATCTTGGATGAAGCTTGCTACAACGTTGGCAACATCACTGATGGAATCTTCCTGGGAGAGATGGACAAGAAGCTCGAGAACCATAGTCACTACACGAGCCGAAAGCTAAAGCCTACGGATAAGAGTCTGAAGTTCCAGGAGAACTTCAGGATCACTCATTACGCTGGCGAGGTCACCTATAGTGTCAATGGATTCATGGACAAGAACAAGGACACACTTTTCCAGGATTTGAAGAGGCTGTTGTATGGAAGGTGAGCTGAGTTTCGGAGCTTTTAAAGGCGATTTTGGGTTGAACTGGCTCTGTGGTGAAGGGGATCGGACGTTTGGCCATAGCGCAGGAGGTCACGGGTTCGAACCCCACGACCCTAACCCGATTTCCTACCAATAACTAACCCTTTTCCCGTGTTCTAGCGACCACGCTCTCCTTCGAGAAATGTTCCCCGACGGTTCCAAATCCATCACAGAGGTCAACAAACGTCCTCCCACCGCCGGAGCCCTATTCAAGACATCCATGACCGACCTCGTCAAGCAGCTTGCTTCAAAAGAGCCTCACTACATCCGATGCATCAAGCCCAACGAGAACAAATCCAGTCGGGAGTTCGACCAAGAACGCGTAGAGCATCAAGTCCGGTATTTGGGTCTCCTGGAGAATGTCAGGGTCAGGAGAGCAGGATTTGCGTATCGAGTCAGTTATGAGAGGTTCATCCAGAGGTCAGTTTTGGACCTTTACAGCCTCAAGAACCTCAATTTTTACCCTTTAGATATAAGCTGATCTGCGAGCAAACCTGGCCAAATCCCCGCTTCGGCTCAGACCGGGATAACACGGAACTGATTCTCCGGAACGTGGATCTCCTTTCCGACTGCGTCATGGGTCGGACTAAGGTCTTCATGCGCTCTCCTCAGACCCTTTTCTCCTTGGAACAGCTCCGCTCCAGTCGCATGAACTACGTGATCGTGTTCCTTCAAAAGATGGTCCGAGCGTACCAAACCCGGCGGATGTACAAACAGCTCAAGGCGATCTATGCGATCATGAACCGTTACCGGCGCTACAAGCTGAGGTCTTACATCTTCAATGTCATTGACACCTTTAAGTCAGTTTCCTAGAGCTCAACATTTAGCCGTTTTGCCGTTTCAGAGACGTCAAGAACCGCCGAGACCTGGGAAAGAGCCTGACCTGGCCTAAGCCACCAGCTGTCCTTAACGGATTCGTGGAGAAGCTGAAGGTCATCCACACAATGTGGCGCGCTCGGATGATCATGAATAGGATGCCTCAGCAGCTGAAACAGTCTTTCCCGGAGAAAGTGGCCGCCTTTGAAGTTTTCAACGGAAAACGGGCGGATTGGGGATATCCGAGATACTGGATCGGGGACTACTTGAACCACGTGAGTTTGCCTGGATCTCCTTGAACCGAGGAAGCCCTATTTAAGCCCTGTTGACCCCTACTGAAACCTCCAATTTCAGGATGCCGAGCACGACTCCGTGGAACTTGGCCACGCATACCGTACCTCAATCTCCACCATGCATGAGAAATACCCCTTCAAGAGAATCTTATTCTCGACCTACGTCCAGAAATTCAACAGATTCAACAAGTCCGCCTACAGAGCCGTTATAGTCACAGATCAATTTATCGCAAAACTGGAACCCAAGAAGTTTAAGCCCATGAAGGAGCCGATCAAGTTGAGTCAGGTACGATTAGGCTTTAGCTAAAAGGCTAAAATTGACCCTTTTCAGCTCACCGGAATCAGCGTCAGCTCCACCAGCAATGGAATCGTCGTCTTCCATGTCGGTGACAACGACTTGGTTGGGTGTCTCCGCAACAAGCATGACGAAGACCGGGTCGGGGAACTCGTGGGAACGCTTTGTGCCTTCTTTGAGCGGTGAGTCTCTTATCTCCCCTACCCGAAACCACCCCTATTTCCAGAAACCTGCACCGCCAGCTCCGAGTAAACGTGGCATCTACAATCGATTGCAAACTGGGCAACAAGACGCGATGTCTCCATGTCCAGAACCACGCTAACGGAGTCGCCCAAAACCCGATATTCAAGAGCTCGACTGGTCAAGAAATTGAGCTGGTTTATGGAGGGTGATGGGATAATAAATTAAGGAAACTCAGTTGAAACCATATCTAGTCCGGTTTTGTTAATTTATGCTAAGGTTTAGTAGAGGTTTCTGGAAACAAAAATTGTGATATGTTGGATGTATTAATGTGGATGTGTATAATAAACGTCATTTGCTCAGATTT
This sequence comes from Steinernema scapterisci, assembly GCA_000757745.1. Classification (NCBI taxonomy): domain Eukaryota; kingdom Metazoa; phylum Nematoda; class Chromadorea; order Rhabditida; family Steinernematidae; genus Steinernema; species Steinernema scapterisci. The sequence continues at coordinate 53,993 of KN167039.1, read as the reverse complement.
GGTTGGGAAGGTTTGGGGTTTGGGATCCCATGGACGTCCTTCGCTGTCACGGCGGACTGGGTAAGACGTTTGGTTGGCGCGCAGGAGGTCGCAGGTTCGAATCCCACGACGTCCCGTGCTCTTTTAGCTCCATGGTTTGGACGCTTGTTTGACGCGCAGATGGTCGCAGGTTCGAATCCCAGGGCGTCCTTTGCGTTTGTGGTGGCCCCGGTAAGAGGTTTGGTTAACGTTCAGAAGATCCCGGGTTCGAATCCCACTACCCCTTTGCTCTTGTAGCTCCATGGTTAGGACGCTTGGCTGATGTGCAGGTGGTCCTAGGTTCGAATCCCGGGACGTCCTTTGCTTTCATGGCGGGGTGGATAAGACGTTTGGTTGACGTCCGGGAGGTCCCAGGTTCGAATCCCACTACCCCTTTGCTCTTGTAACTAACTCCATGGTTAGACGCTTGGCAATCGCGTTGGAGGTCGCAGGCTCAAACCCCTCTACCCCGAACCTGTTCCTCATCCTTATTTGACCGTTTCACCAAATACCGAAATTCAGCTATTCGGTGGAACCGCCTAGTCCCAGAACCGTCAATTTCAACCAACCGCCTTATCTCGACTGAGTTCTTATTAACCCGCGGGTGAACACCAATCGATTTTTGTCGTTGGGTGCCATCTTAGCAATACTGATAGGGCCGTCCTGTGACCCGTTGATTTGCAGTCTTGTTTGCTTAAAGCGGTGTAAAACGACCTTATTTGCTTTCGTCTTGAAACTCGCAGTTTTGCCGTGAAATCCTTAGGTTTAAAATTTGAATTGTAGATTCTTAGAGCCGAGTTGATGTCAGAACTAAGCTTCGGAATCGGTCTTCATGATCACGTTGAAACGACTCTTGGCTTGACTGATCTTGACCATCGGCAGTTTTGGAAACTGGAAGGCCGCTTCTGGGCTTTTCTCCAATCTGAGTAAAAGTCGGCTTTTCGGCTTTAACTTGGTTCACTGTTTTAGATATGGCGAGTTGAGATGTGTCGCCAAGGAATCCAAGGACTCATTTAACGCTATAGCGCACTACTTTGGCTTGAATGTCACGTCAACTGGAGGACGATTGGTGGCATGGAAGAGGTGGGATGGGCTTCGAAATGTTAAGATAGGTGTTTTAGGCACAAGGACATTTGCGTCAAACTGGACTTCACAGCCAAAACGGACTATTATGAGCAGCCTGAGAAGGATTTCGCGGATTTCCTAACTCAGTCCAAAGTTCTGTTGAAGACCTTTGACAAGCAGATTTGGAGTTTCTGCGTTTCCAGGTAACCCCATTTTATCATTAAACGGGAAGGGTCATAGCGCTACTACAGCATTCTGCCGTCGAAGCCCGGTTAGCTCAGTCGGCAGAGCACCAGACTCTTAATCTGGCTGTCGCGGGTTCGAGCCCCGCATCGGGCTAAACTTTTTTATTAGTTTCCTGAAAATTTAGAAACCGAATTTTTACGTTTTCTTCCGTTTCCACAGTCGAAGAGCAGCTGCTATCGTACTTGGCTCACTGGTACAACCTGGACTGCCTGTTCCTTGAAAAGTCCTTTGGTGGAGGAGCCAGATGGCATGTGGTCCTGAAGAAGACGGCCATGACGCCAATGTAAGTCTAGCCTAGTTTTGCCCCTTTTTGCAATTCTAGTTGTCCTAGAAGTATCTCTGACTGCGAAAGGATCTCCGCCAACTGCTGCCCATATCATGCCCGAGTGAAGCCAGACATAAAACAACCTCTTTGGCAATCCAGTCCGGACAAAGACTGGAACGTCGTAGTTCCAAAACGTCGAAGTAAGGCCGGACGTCTTCTCTTTCATCCTTTCTCCTGGTTTAAAACCTCAAGGAAACAAAAAATTTTTAAAACTGCCAAGTTCTCTAAAGACATGGGAATCGGACTCGATCAGTATCTTCGACTCATCTACGGGATCGCGGCATCTGACCAAGTGAGAAAGGTGGAAAATCAGTTTTGGCAGTTCTTGAAGTCCAGGTAGGTCGTAAAGTTAAAGTCTGCTCTGCCTATTAGTGCAACGTTTTAGGGATCTGACTATTACCAACACTGCGAGAAGACAGCATAACCTTTTCTGTGGAATCTCGTCCTATTTCGGCTTGAAGCCGGTTCCTAAGTGCGGTCCGTGGCCGAGGTCTGAGGAAGAAACCAGGAAAATGTGAGATGAGGACTCAAAGGAAATCCTGACCTTTAATATCCTAGATACCGACCTGTTTCCTTTGGACATGACCTCAAAACCAAGCTTATAAGGTTTGAGAACCCAGAAAAGGGTTTTAGGGAACTGGAAAGACGCTTAAGCCCGGAGGATTTTGCTCAGTCCATAGACCTGATGAACAAGTTTCTTAGCCAGTTTGTCAAGTCCGAGTAAGGCTCAAATGAGGTAGTTTCTAAGTGACCTCTCGGTTTTTAGTGAACAGACGGTTATCTTATCAAAGTTTCTGCGTGTGAAACGCGAGCTTGTCGTGTACATGGCCGAAATGATCTACAATCTCGAGTGTTTCTATCTTGTTAACGGTTCTTTGAAGCTGTATTCTTGGAACCTTGTCATCAGGAAGCGCCCGCCTAAACCGTCGTGAGTGTTTTAGCTTAGACTTGACCTTAGAGTCCGAGGAACTAAAAGGTTAATTGATTTCAGCTTGGCTTCTGCGTCAGTTGAAGCACACTTCAGCGTCTACTCGGCAAGGTTAGTCCAGCTATGTGTCTTGGAATTTTGGCCTTATTGCTTTTAGTTCTGAAGCTTCCAAGGTGTTTGTTTTATCACCTGTTGAGACAGTTGAGCAGACATTCAAGTGTGTCTCTATACCAATTAGAGACGTCCGAAAGCCCAGATTCCGGAATTCGGCGAATGTCGAAGTGAACGAAACTGTCCGAAAGAAGCCTTCAGACTCTGCTGATGCCACTAGAACATGTTCAGACTCAGTAAAGCCAAGGACTCAAGAGTCCGGCTGTTCCAGCCCGGCAACCAGTCCGGCACCATCTTCGATCTTGAGGCTATTCGGATCTATCGACTCCACGTTGTGCGAAATTGAGAACAGGAATCAGTTAGCGAGAGAACGTCTAAAGAAGCTGACCGCGGAGAGAAGCCGGGAACAAGAAGAATCCGTCCAAAATCTGAAAAGATATCAATGTATTCTTGAGCATACAAAACGCGTGTAAAACTACTTAAATTCCCTGCCTTCTCCCTTTCCCTATACAGTGCCCTTTTCAGAAGTCTCAGATCTGAGGTTTCACTTTCCATGTCTCGCAAAAAATGGCAATTTGGAGCTCCTGGAAGCCTTTCGAGCCGTCTTGACCTGCTTGGCTTGCCTTATCTTGACTGATTCTGACCTATTGACCTGTTCACACACTAAGATGTGCTGGTCGCAACTAACGCAAACAAGGCAGTCGTACTTGGCGACACTAGTGGCACGCTGGGAATTGATAAGACCGTTCAGGGTGATGAGACTGGAAAGAATAGTCGACCCTCTTTATTTTCGCGTGTGCTTTGGATGCGTTCTTAAAGACCAAATTTAGTCATTTTCGTATTTTCAGGTGTACTGAATCTTTCCGGAACTGTCGACAAGTCTGAGAATTGGGTGTCAAATTAGGTAAATTTGAGAATTCTGTCTAATTAAAAAAAATTTAATGTAACTTTTTAGACCAACAGCGTCGTGTTGAACGCAAGCCGAAACCTCTGAAAGCCTATCTGAAAACCGCGCACGCTGAAAACTGCGCATTGGAAGGAATCATTGTAAGTAATCATGACTAGTTAAATAAAACCCCTCATTTTTGCAGCAACGATCTAGAAAAGCTAAACGGGAAGAATGGCTTCGATTTAGAAGTAAGATCAATTACTCTTGTAAACACCTTTTTGTGTATTTGTTAATTTAGGTGCGTGGAAGCAATCAGAAGACCGAGTTCGTTTCGGGTTCGACCTCGCCCAATACACCCTAAGATGCAGCATTGTCCTTCGAAAAGTTTCGTTAGAAGTTTGCGATATTTTTTGTTATCTATAGAGAATAAAAGGACGTTAACTAAACTTGTTCTACGACATTCTGTGTGGGTCATTTGTCGGGTCGGATGGCTAGATCTGACGTCACTGCAACAGTACGAGGCGCCGTGAATTGATAAGACCATTTAGCACACCGGAGAGTGTAGTCGAGAATAGCCATACTACATACTTCGGAGCTCATTTCCATTAAAATGATGCGTTTCGGGTTTTATCTGCCTGACATGTTTGCACGCTAAGATGTGTGGCTTGCAACTAGCGCCAACACGACATTCATGCCGACAACGTGTCGTGTCGTCACCGCAGCATGTCGTGAATCGATAAGACCGTTTAGAATTGTGAAGACTCAACTTCTGCTGTGCATTAGCTTTAAAATTTTTCATGTTTTCAGGTACGCTTAATCTTCCCTAAAACGTCGATATATTGCATGAGAACTGTTTGTAAATCAAGGTAGTTAGTACTTAAACCGGAGAATCTTATGAATTCCAGCTTGGTAGTTATAGTGGTTATAATGGATCAGCAGCCCAATGGGAATTCCCAGCTTCTGTTGCTGCGATATAGGCTAACCCTATAAGAGTCATCACGGTCAATTTGAAGATAAGGTGAGAATTGAACCAATCATCACCGATGTGAAATTAGAACGGTATGTCTGAAACAGCTGAGCTTCAAGTTTTAGTATGTTGTAGATCCTTTATACATGTCTACGGACGATGTATCGGTTGTGAGATCTTAAGTGACTTCAATGCAACGTAGAAAAGCAATGCTGTAAAAGTTTAATGTCATCGTTCCCTTGTTCCCATGCACTCTCCGAATTTCCCCATCCGTGATGATTCATACCCCTTTTCTGATCCGCTAATTGGACTGATCATTCCCTCCACCGTTAAGTTGTAAGCCATTTTCCCACGTCCTGTCTTCTTCCCTTCCCGCCGTCGCTACACCGTGCGGCGATTCCCTCATTTCGCCACTATTGTGAAAGTGTATATAAGGCAGGCGGCCCTCAGATCTGGGTCGACCCTTGCCGACGGGCAAGTAAAGAGTTGGAGTATTTGTGTTGCTGTTCTTCTGATCGTGTTGCGTGTAGGGACTCCTCTTCAGAACAAGACTTTGAGTTGGCTAGCTCCTAGTCTTAGGTTGTCGTACTGGGTTGTCAAATCAAAGGCCCCGAGCGATCTTCTTCTTGTCCAGGCTAACAAGCAGTAGACCCCGCGTACCTCTGGTCCGGATCGTCTCTGTTGTCTCAACCCAAGGTTACCTAGTGTTGGCTCCTGAAACGGCTGAACTAGGGAACTTTACTCTAGTAAGTGAGTTTGATGTATATTTTTAATGAATTTAAGAATTAGATATTTAGTGAAGACTCCAACAAACTCGACGAAGCAAGTCAAGAGTCGAGGTAGTACGTGTTGCTTGGAAATGCTCTTCTTTTCTTGAAGCAAAGCATGCTCCAATCGAAAAATAAACTTTTCATATATCTTTGCCATACCTTACCGAGTCATCATTTCTTGCAAACTGTACATAGTGCACCTATCGCAGTCGATGTGTGGCTTGCAACCACCGCGAGGCTTCGTGAATAGTGACTAGATTTGATTAGTGAAGTTTCGTGGAATCGCCACCAGCGCCGCACCTCCACGTCAACTGGACCGAGCCGCCGTCACCGATATTCGTCCTTTCCGACAACCAGGGAGTCCAAGGCACATCCGCTTCCCTCCGCCGTCCGGAGATACGCGCCTTCTTCTGAAGAAGATAAACCTTGTCTTGTCCCTCATGTGCGCATTAACGTATGCTATAAGAACCGTATGACAGGAAACATCTACAAGAGGACATCCCAGCCATACCAGAATTAGAGGAGACCAATTCGGACACCCCTGCTAGTACACAAAGCCAGAAAGGAAAGCCAAGCCCCATTGCTCGGAGGAGGCCCCAGCTCAAAGACACCCGAAACGGGAACACCTCTGTCAGAGTTGCGAGGAAAGAAAAACGCCCGCTGATCTTCACCGCCCGAGCCCGAGCCCGAGTTCTGTTCATCCACTCCACCGATGGAGCTTCTGTCCAGTTCGGACTCACTAAGCATGATACCTTGGATTGGAGGGAAACTGGACGGCTTGGCTTCTAATAGGAACTCCACGTTTATTGCGCTTGCACTGAGACAACAGCGACTCTATTCTGATTATTTGTTACACCTTTCCGTTAGCCAAGTGGTTTCAAACATTGAGTTCACTTCCATACGTTTGTGGTTAGTGATCGATGCAACTATCGCCAGCGCGACAGTCTCATGTGTCGAACAACCAAACGCCGCGGCGAATCGATAAAACCGTTTGTGTTCGTTTTCTCCATTCAGCGGAGTTTCATGGTGGCCATCGGGTTTCAGCGTGTTTCTTGCGTCCTTTTCGGGTTCGGACTTTTAGATAGTTGGTTTCAGGGTAACCAAATCTGTAGGAAACGGTCAACGATTATCATGCGATCTGTATGCAGAATTAGGTAAGATTCGCCTTTATCCATAAACTTCGACAGTCTGTTAAGGAAATCACAAATGGCAAAACTGCAATTGCTCACAAGACATAGTCTTGGGGAAGCGTTTTAAGCGTAAGGGTTGCTCTGTTCATCAACTGCTGTGGTGGGCAATGTGATCATGATCGTTTAGAAGATGTCCATTACTGGATCAATCGAAGAAGAAAGGTATGTTTTGATGTCCTTGCCTTCACATCTGAATCACTTACCATAAGGTCTAGTTAGTCAAATAGCTCAAAACAGTGACTTTACCTACCCGGATTTGTGGTTTGTGATCTATGCTACTATCGCCAGCGCGACAGTCATGTGTGTCGCGAGACCAATCGCCGCTGCGAATCAATAAAACCGTTTAAAGTCGCTTTTTCCATTTGGCAAAGTTCCAATTTTAACCTCTTTTTTTGCTTTTCGATCGGGTTCTGACTGTTTTCAGGGCAATCAAGTCTGTCAAAAATGGTCAATTGATCGCAGAACTGCACACCCTCACCGGGCCGAGTCTTGAAGCAGCGACATTTGTGTGAGTTTTGGCTTCAATTTCGCTTAAAGACGGAATGCACTTTAAAGAATGACCTTAAGCGATATGAAAGAAGGATACAAGGAAGTTAACAGTTGGACGATTTGGAAGAAACGCTTATAAAAGAAATCATGACGAAATAAGTTTAATGATTTCTAACGAAGATAAACTTATTTGCTTCGATTTGAAAGCTGAATTTCACGGGTTCGAGGCTAGGAGGAGCGATATAAGCGTAAGTTTTGATCGAAAATGGGTTGAAAGATTTTTCAATTTTAGAGAAATTGTCTCCAATTCGTAAAAACAACTTTTGCCTTGAGATTGCGAAATATGCAAGATCAGAAGAAGGCAAAAACTGCAAAACTGCACAGGAATAAGCTTGGGCGGAGCGATTTATGCGTACGTTTAAACTTGATTTTGCTCGAACGTCGATCTGAACTTGATGATTTTAGATAAATGACTGATACGGTTCCAACAACGCATCCAAATTAACCACCTAGATGTGGTGCCAACGTTCGATTTATTAGTATCAAGTGGATTTATTACGATTTCACAAATGAAGCTTAGGCACAAGTTGGTCTGGAACATGTCAATGCACGACCGAGCCGATGAATGAGTCTGTAATCAATCAAAAATTGAAGTAAGTGGCCAGAAATGTTTAAAACTAACATGTTGTTATTAGAGTACGTAAGCGGATCGTCACGAGTTTCGGGGGAAAACCGACGTAAAGGTAAATGTCGATGTGGGAGACGCATTGGTACAAATGCTGGCCGATGTAGGATGGTGACAAACGCGGCTTTGAATGTCAACCAGTGGCTCGAACGCCTCAACAGTTTCGAAACAAGGAATGTTTAATGTGTTGTCGGCAGTTTTTGTCGCCAGCCGGCAGATTTTGGGCAATAAACCACTGTTGGATCTGTCGTTGTTCTTAAAGGCACAGAGCATCGGCGTAACAACCCACAGAAGACGACAGCGGCTGTTGACAGCCTCCCTCCTCAGCTGTGATTGGGACGTCTGTTGAAGGGTCAGACCTTATTTCGCGGTCTTCTCTGTTGCGCTCCGTTCTGTTCTGACAGCTGATCGATTGAAGGAGACGGAACATTGTGCTTATTGTGTCAGCGGAGGATCACTATATTACTGTGCGTCCATAGAGTGCAGTTAAACCTGACCTATTCTTAGTGTTCTTAGGGCGTTCTTAGTGTTCTGCACGTGTTTATGACTCCTGTTATGACTTTTTGGTTTTTATAGGTTTTAAACTATCTAATCAAATTGTTCGAAACTTGAAGAGAGGAATATGCAAGCAAAGGTAAGATCGTCTTACTAACTTAAGTCAGACTATCTAATCAACAGAATCCATATCGTCCCGCTTGGATCCTCGAGCTGCCGCCGAGAAACCGGCGACTAAGGCAGCCAACAAGCAAGCCAAAGAGATCTCCTCCGGCTGCCGCCCAACGCCCTCGGCCGAAAAGGGCGATCCCAGGCGTCACTCGCCTTCCGCGGACGGAGGCGCAGACAAAAGAGCCCACGGCCAGACGAGCGGTGGGTGCACCGAGGGTTCAAAGAGTCTTACTTGTTAGAGAACAAACCTAAGACTCGGGGACACCTTTAAAGCCCTGCCGCCGGGCGACTCAAGAACGTCCGACGAGAACAAGAAGATGGCAGTCTACTATTCCAAACCGGACCCGCACCCTCGAACCCACGCTGCCATTAAGACATTGGCCTTGGTAGCCATGACGCGACGTGGTAGTGTGTCAAGGACCTTGGCCAAGTCGGAGACATCAATTACAATAGGATCAGAAAACGAACCCCGAGCCGTTCACCTTAGCAGAAGCTCCCCACCTGCTCTCCGAGACACTACGTCTGTTGTGATTCCATACTTATGTGTCACCCTGTATATTATTGGTAAAATCTAAAGACCTGCGTGGCAAGCAGCATCTCAGATTGCAGTCAAGATCCAAAATCCAAGTCCCGCGTGGGAGCAACACTCACTAACTAAGCAGGACATCTTACCGGTCGGATTAGAAAAGAACTGGACGGATTGGCTTCTAATAGAAGCTTCAGGTTTCTTGAACTTTTGAGATAGCAGTACTAGCTTTATAGTTTGTCAAACAGCTGGAAACAACAATTTCACTTCCATATGTTTGTGGTTTGTGATCCACACAACTATCGCCAGCGCGACAGTCTCGTGTGTCGAGCAAC
>KN167037.1:57674-83444 GCA_000757745.1 Steinernema scapterisci | reverse complement strand
GGCCAGGGTGTCCATACGGACGTGGAAGTTGGTCGTGTAGACCCCCATGGCCTGTTTACCCATAGCACTCTGGTAGGTGTTACGGGGACTCTGGTTGTGATCTGGGAACGGGATGATCGAGGCGCAGACTCCGAGGATCATGGCTGGATGGACTTCACAGTGGGTGTAGGATTCACAGTAGATGTCTCGGTCGTTGGAAGGCTTGAGATCGTCTGGGGTCATGGCAATCATGACGGTTTCTGAAGGCGTTTAAGTTACTTAAGAACGTGTTTCAAAATAGTCTACCTTCTTCCATAGCGTCAATAAGTTCCACGACACCTCCTGCGACCAGCTCAGACCAGGAGAACGCAGATCCATTCTCTCGATCCTTCAGCTGTTCGATGTGCCTCTTCTTGAGGCACAATTCTTGGTTTTCGACAATGAGAAGAGGGCGACAGACACGACCTGCATCGGTATTAATCCTGATCTCACGATCTCGGATATCTCGGACCATGGATACTTCGGACACAATGATATCCATCTGACGACGGAGTTTCTTGAGAGTCAACATCAGCTGTTCGGGGTCTCGATGGACTCCGACCCAAGCGCCGTTCACGAAGATCTTGGTGGCGTCTCGGATCGACGAAGGCGCAACTTCCTCCAAGTTCTCCATCGACCACTCTTCCAAGAACTCCAGAATCGGGTCCGGACAACTACCGACGGAGATATAGGCCATAAGAGCCAGGTTCTTGACCAGTCCTACAGCCTGACCTTCAGGGGTCTCGGCGGGGCAGACCATTCCCCACTGCGTGTTGTGGAGCTGACGGGGTTTGGCCAACTTTCCTTCACGGCCAATCGGAGAATTGGCGCGGCGGAGATGGGACAAGGTCGCGGTGTAGGTGAGACGGTTAAGAACCTGACTCACGCCTGCACGAGACTGATGAGCCTTCTTTTGGTCTCCCCAGTTGCCGGTGGCCAGAGAATAGGCCAAGCCTCGGGTGATCGTGGACGTCTTAACGCAGACGTCCAAGTTGAAATCTCCGTTTCGGTTGATGTACTTTTGGGCTGTCAGACGGACCTGGAATTGCGAGTTAAGAAACTGGAATTGTCATAGAAAATGACTTACCTCTTTCAGAAGGTTCCTAAAAAGCGCCCGGAAGAGGAAGGCAAGCAGCGGACCCGCGAGATCGAGGCGCTTGTTTCCTATGTGATCACGGTCGTCGAGATCTCGGCGGCCCAGCGACGCCAGTAGAAGGCGGTGGACCATGTAGCCGATGAAGAACTGAAATGAAAAGATTGAAAATCGAGCTAAGAATTGAATAGAACTTACAGCTTTCTTCGTCTCGCAGTGCTCCGTGATCCCAACGTGAGGGAGAACCTCCTTCTGGAGAATCTCCCTAGCGTACTTGATACGCTGCTCCTTGGTGACTCCGGGTCGAGCCCCGCGAGCTCCAATGAAGTTGAGAGCCACGTTTTGTTCCTGGATGACGAAGGCTTCATCCAGGCTGGGCTTTACCAGCTCCATCATCTCCGGATCATCAAAATCATATATGATATGCTCGAGGATGTCTCGGTCAGAGACGAATCCAAGAGCCCGGAAGATGACCATCACCGGGATCTCCTGTTTAATGTAAGGCATGATCCCGATGATGCGCTGACCCATGACCGATTTCTTGTTCTGACCTCCAGCCCTAGCCATCATGTTCACCCAAAGGGTGGATGTGGGGCGGCTGGAGTTTTCCAGACAAGAGCGGCACTCGGTCTTGAAGGCGTACTTGCCGTCCTTCAGGGAGAACACGTAGACCGTGTTTGTCGCCATCTTCTCCTGGGCGATGAGGACCTTCTCCGATCCGTTGATGACGAAGTATCCTCCGGGGTCCTATAACAAATGAGTCGGTCAGAAAACGTTTAAAATAAGAAAATGACTTACCAAGGGGCACTCGTTAAGCTCCGTTAAGCCCGCGTCGTCCATGTTGGCCAGCATGCAGTAACTGGAGCGCAACATTATCGGGATCTTGCCGACGAAGACCTTTTCATAGCGGGTTTCGCGGTCTTCATCGCCGTCTCGGGATCGGGACTTGGTGATGTCGACGTAGAGCGGCGAGGAGTACGTCAGGTTCCGGAGCCGAGCTTCATTCGGCATCATCGGAGTCGGGGTCCCGTCCTTCTCCCAGTGGGTCGGCTTCGAGAGATAGATCTGCTCGAACTTCAGGGAGTACCTATAATGAGAAGATCAGAAAACGTTCAAACTGAAAAGATAACTAACCTGGTTGGGTTTTCCAAGTCTCCTGAGTAGTGCTGGACTTCGCTCTGGAGCTCGACCGGCGGCGAGTCTTCGACGATCCTCTGGATGTTCATTTGGACGAACTCGTCAAAGCTGTCGAGCTGTTGACGGACGAGGCCTTTCTCGTCGAAGTAGGCCGAGATGACGACCCAGCAGGCTTCCTATAATCAACAGATTTGGTCAGAGGACGTTCAAAAGGATAAAATAACTAACCTGCCACTGGTCCTTGGGCACCGCCTCGTCGTCATCGAAGTCGTCGTAGCCGACTTCTTCGTCCATGTAGTCGTCGTCCATGTCTGATCTGAAATAGTCAAAAAGCGTCATTATCAAGTTCTAAGCATAGCACGAAAGTGTCACATAAACGCGAGTCTACGGAAACGATAACGGTGGCGATAACAGCTCCCAAGCATCAGAACAACATTAAAAGCGGCAGATTCGCGAAAAAATGGTTACAGTGCATGCGGTAAACAGCGAAAAACGAGCGCGACACTCAGGAAGCACTCATATAAGCACAGGGAGTCACGGAGCGGAGATCACAGATTCGTTAAGCGGCGAGCACAGAGATTCACAAAGCAGCGAGCACATGGAGTCACAGAGCAGCGAGTACAAGGAGTCACGGAGCGGCGGGAGACACCAAGAGCTCTCTCAAGCGGCAGAGCAAAACTGAAATAAATTAAATTCGACAGGATAAACTGGCGAGAAATTCTCGCGCCTGTCCCTAAAATAGGAAGCGAATCATGTAGAGTCGCGCAGCATTCCTCGATCCTCCGTTGGTCTTGTCACGATATCGATGTTTGAATTGATCGTATTCTCATGTTCGGAAGGTCAGCTCCACGATCGGACGTTTTCAGAGAACGTCGACAAGAAGATCCGCTGGTTCTGAAGCCGAGGAGTGAGGCGGAAGGCCGAAACGGTCCAAGATGTATCGAAGATCCAGACCGAAATTTGTCTCAAACGACATTTTTCGGTAATGTCTAGACCGATTTCTGACTTGGAAACCAGACTATCTCGGTTTCCACCAGACAAAACCGCACCTCAAAACCCTTGGAGGATCCGAAAACGTCCCGCTGGACGGTTCCAGGCACCGATATCCACAAATCTTCCCACCATCGCAAGGCGTCCGTCCGTTGAAATGCCCAAATCCAATCGGGGAAGAAGCCAACGAAAGTTCTCCTATTTCCAGCTCACTCTGAGGCACTGTGGCTGTTTTACGTGATAAATTCTACTACCAGCCTTCTACTAACCAACTACTTTCAGCCAACAATTCATTGAAACAAAAAAAATCAACAAGTTTAACAATTTCAACAATAATTCCGAGGACCCTAGTCAGTTCCTTGACGGGCCGCGCGTTTCCTCTTCTTCTGCTCTTCAAGAGTGTGGCGTTTAGCGCCTCTGCTCTTCCGCTTCCAGGATTCTTTCCTGTTCGTTTCCTTCTGCTTCCTGTTATCCTTCTTGAGGCGCGCGTCGACGACCTTGTACGGCCCCTTGGGTCGCTGCTGTCGTCCTCGGCCTCCTTTGGTCATCACGCGGTAGGTGACCTCCTTCTTCTCGGGTCTTCCAGCCTTCTTGTACAATCTGAAAAAAACAGGTTAAAAAGGGATTTAAGAGGCTCAAGGACTCACTTCTTCATTTCGCGGATCTTCTCTCCATGCTCCATGTTCTCGTTGGCGAGGATGTTTTCGGCCTTCTTCTTGGCGCGTTCGAGGCGATTGCGAACCTTGCGTGCCTTCCGAGCCTTGGCTTCGGCCACCTTCTTGACCGGCCGCGCGTTCAGCTCCTTCATCTCCTCGCGGTAGCGCCGGACTTGTTCCTTGGTCACAGGCATGCGCTTGCGGTAATGGTGCGCCTCGTCCTTGACGAACCAATCTGGAAGGCCATCGTCATTGTTGGCGTACCGGTTCCAGCCAAAATCTTCGAGATCACGGCGAGTCTTGGTGGAGTAGATGAGCATCTCGCCCATAGCCTTCTCCTCCGGGGTCAAACGCATGATCTTCTCGGCCGGGCCAGAATCTTCATCGCCCTTGCGCTTTGCAGTTCGGCCGTCGTCGGTTTCGAACTGCTCGTCCGTCCGCCATACTTGGGTTTCCTTGTCGAACCCTCCAAGTTCCGAGTCGTCACTATCCGTGTCGCTGTCGCTAAGGTCGTCTTCGAACTTCTTGGCGACGGCCGCAGCAGCTCCAGAGGCCTTCTTCACTTCGGCGGCCTTTTCCTTCTTGGTCTTCTTGTTCTTCGTTTCGAACTCGACGGTGTTGGCATGGAACTTGTCCTTGTTCATCGTCCGGTTCATGTGCTTTTCGATGATATCCATGCCGTCCTCATCATCTTCGTCCTCGTCCAGGAGTTCGGCCACATCGCCCTAGAACACATCCAGTTATCATTCAAATTCTTAAATCATGTTGCTTACCCGAGAAAACCATTTGTCGGCACGAGATTCCAAACGCTCGGCCTTCGACATGCCGGTTTCTTCGTTGTGGACAAGTTCATTGTCACTGTCATCATCGCGACTAAATTGCCAGATATTAATTAAGATCGACGTGCATTCGTAACTTACTCGTCCTCGTCATCTCCACGAGATTCCCAAACGCCTTCGTCTTCGGGGTCTTCGTCCTCATCTCCACTGGCGTACTGGGCGTCCAAGTCGAAGTCTCCGTCGTCTTCGACTTCAGGCATCTCGCCGCCGGCCCTCTCCAGCGCCTTCAGCTTGGATCGCTTGATGCGACCGAGCGAGAAGAGGTTGATATCGTCGGTGATATCGGCCTTGTCGCCTTCGTGGATCATTCCCAGCTTCTTCTTCTCCATGAACTTCGCCTTATCCTTCAGCATCTGGCGCTTCTTCTTCTTCAATGCAGCTTTTTCGGCGGCGCTCGCGTTTCTGATCATTTCGTCGATCTCGGCCATCTCACGGTCTTCAACCTCGTCGGGATCTTCCACGACGGGTTCCTTTTCTTTGTCCTCATCGCTGAAACAACCTCTTTGATTCAAAGATAAGAAAATTTAGAACTCACGGGTTGAGTTCCTTCTGCGCCTCCTTGGTCTCCTTGATCATGTGTTGACGCCATTTCAGGAGCAGGCGGAGTTCGCGAGGGCCGCACACCTTGATGTCCTTCATGCATTCCAGAACCTCTTCGGTGGTTTTGGCGCTCTGCTTGTAGCGATCCACGTCGATAACAATGCTGTTGGCCTCGCTGAGCATGTTCAGCGGGTCCTTGTTATCGACAAACTGGCTCGCGGGAAGCTCTTTGAAGAGCACCAGGCCGCCGCTCTGGTAACCCAAGGCCTTCTCCTTCTTTTGCTTCTTAGGAGGACGGAGAAGGTTTTGCCTAAATAAAGATGATCAGTTGGCAACATTCAAAAAAGTGGACATACCCCTTGGTGGTGGATGGCTCGAGGTCAGGTTCGACGAAGACCTTCTTGGAGTCCAGGAGCGCTGGGTCGACCTTGGGAGGTTTCAGGTACTTCTCGCATACGACGAAGATTTCGGCGGATTCCAAACGGGAGGCGGCTGGCTTCCAGACGTGGACGCGGCGGAAGAGCTTCTCAAAGACGCCGATGAGTGCGTGATAGTCGTTGGAGCGGAAGACTTTGGTGACAAAGTATCCGTTCTTCTTGAGGATCTGCGTGGCCAGCTTGAGCGCGGAGAGCGTCAAGCAGTTCTGCTGGAAGGCGTCATGCGCCCAGTTCAAACCCACGTTGGGGGCGCCGTCGTGGAGAACGCAGTCAGCCTGAAGCAATGCAAACCCATAAATCCTATTAAAGAACCGAAAAATCTTACCTCCCAACGGTTGAGTTCTTTCTTGATGGCGACGCGGGAAGATTCGGTGGTGATGTCGCCTTGGAGAGTGATGCAGTTGTTGATGGCCTTGATGGGGGCCAAGTCGATACCGATGCACAGCGAGGAGACCGGCATGTTCTGGCTGGCGACTTGGAGCCATCCTCCGGGAGCGGCGCACAAGTCGACCAGGGCCCGGGAGTTCTGGAGGAACTCAAAGCGCTTGTTCAGCTGGATAAGCTTGAACGCGGCACGGGATCTGTATCCAGCCTCCTTGGCCAAGTGGTAGTACTTGTCCTTGCGCTGTTTTCCTACCTTTCCCTTCTTACCCATGGCGAATTCTGCAAATAAGACCCGTTTTAAGCTTGGAAATTAGGATGCGCAATGATTGAGAAACGACACGAAACGAGACAGCTGTTACAGACAACACGTATGCAGACGTCTGAAACCGAATTGGTTTCAGTATAGACACGCTGATAATAATAATCGCGGGACAACAAGCAATAGACATAATTGGCCCCAAACTAGACAAAGGAATGTCTAGAAAGTGCACTAATTAGCTGAAAAGACTTGAAACAAATAAACGAAAAGTTGGAAAAGAAGAAATCCCCAAAAGCGAAGACGAAACGGAAATTTTCGAAACGACCACCCACACTTGGCTGATTTTGGCTTGAGGATACGGTATTAACCGCTCTAAGACCATCCTGCTTCAGTATTCGTCATCTGTGTGCGAGTGTTTTTGTTCGAACTGGAATATCCAAGTTCAGCCGAATCGGAGATGAGATGGGGAGTAGAAAGTGCTGAGATATCCGTTTCTTGGCTTATCGAATCCTTAATTCCCTAATTCCAGCGTTAGAACGTCTGGATTGGCGGCCCCATAGGAAGAAACGTCACCAAGACTACCACTAATCTCTTATTTATCTTCCGGGCTCATCCGTCGTTAGGCAATGTGGCCGTCGAACTCGGCTTCGCGCAGAGAGCAAAGTCGAAACGTTCTTTGGCGCTTTCGTCACCGAGAACCGCTCGTGGGAGAATTCGTGGCTCACGGGGTCGCCGCTATTGGATTACACTCCCCCGTGAAATTTGGAATCTGCATCTGAATTCTTGTGTCCGAGTGGCTTTTTGGGAAAATTTCGCAAGAATCAATAGCTTTCCTCTCTAGATCTCCTAACAAGAAGTCCAGTCAACAATCGAAGCTTTTTTCTCCCGAAAATTTAGATTTTTAGACCCTCGGAACTATGAGTCGATTCGTGTTTCCGGTTTTTCAAGCGCTCATGATTTCCCATGGTGCGCGCGGACGCATCTAAACTGCTCAAATTGCGAACTTCGAGTGCGTTTGTTTGGCGAATGACTCATCCTGTTGTCTGTTGTCAAAAGTCAATTTTCGGCCCTCTTTTGAATGAGTTCTTAGCGGAACGTGGAGATGACCTTAATCATAGCGCAAGAACGCTGGTGACACATCATTTCTCACGCATCTCACACGTTCCTATCGCGATCATTCTTGTGTTCTGTATTCTCACATTCCATCCATCGATTCCAGATATGAGCCTGACGGGGCATATGGCTGGAAAGCCGATGGAGTGCGTGAGCTTCCCCATCGAGCTGCGCAAAGAAGAGATCGTGGACCCACACTCCGGCGATCGGATTCTGAAGGTCGGATTCCGCGTCGGTGGAGGCATCGACATGGACCCCAAGTCGGCTCCATATCGGTATCCCGACCACGGCGTTTACATCACCCACGTGGAGCCGGACTCTCCAGCTGACAAAGCTGGCCTCAAAGTGCACGACAAGATCCTTCAGGTAGGAGGGGCTCTTCAACCCATAAATTCTAAACTCACGCCTTTCAGGTTAACGGAAACGACTTCACGATGATCAAGCACGAGAAGGCGGTCACCTACATCAAGCGCTACGATCTCCTCAACATGCTGGTCGCCCGGACCGAAATCTCCGCCGTTTGAAGCCCCGAAATCTCATGATGCTGCCCACAAATGCCTTGCCCTACATATCCTACCCACTGTGCAATAGCTCTATTTATTCTGCGTTCACTTAACTTGTAAATCTAATAAACTTTTACTCCTTAGCTCCGTTAAGCCTTGATCAAATGGTCCGAATATATCCAGTGCGGGTACTTTATAGTTTAGATCCGAGTCGCTAACTACACCTCTGCCCCTCTGCTGCTCCTATCGTCGCCGTTCTCTCGCTCGTTCGCTGGGTCGGTTGCTGCGATGATGGTCGAGGAGCTCCTCTTGCGACACGTGATCGATCGGGAAGTTATCACGTGTGATAGGGTTGTTGTCGCTTTCTGTTCGCCTGCTGGACGGACGGGTAACCCCACGACGACCACACTCCCTGTCCCCGCTGCTGACCATCAATTAGCGCGTGGCGTCGGATTCCCCAAACGCTAATTTCTGCTTTTTGCAGGTAGAATGCGATCAGAGTTCTTCTGAGAACGCTGTGGAATTGCGGTCGAAATGAGCAGAGAGCCGATTCACAGTGGTCATTTTATGACCTCGAATCCACACGAGCAAGTGGACGACGAGGACGAGGATGTCGAGGTTGGTTGTTATGCATTCTTAGATTATCTGGGACAGTTTTTATCCCAAAATGTCGTGATTATCAGATCGATGCAGACGAGGACGACATTTGTGGAGAGCGGGAAGGAAATTCGCGATAAGGAAGGAAAGCGCGTTTGATGAGCAGAGAACATTCTATTAGCTTGTGGTCGGGTTGTGACTGTTTAAGTCGGTTAGTAAGCTGAAGCCTGATGTGGACGTTACGTAAAATTCTTCTGCATAGAATATCGCGTAGGCAGAAGATTTAAATTTCAACTTTGATTTAGTTTATGGAATTTTTGATGTTTAGTGTAAGCGGTTTATATAGCTGTTATCCTAAAAGGCGCACGCGAATTTTGAACCTTCAAAAGCTCTTATTTTCGGTTTTCTATTTACCCAAAAAGTCACGTGGCTGGCGAAAACACCTCCAGGTGCACTTTATTTGATTTGTATTAGGCACAGCCCGATTTGTGGTGAGCGAAACAACGCAGGATATGGGAAATTCCGATCTCTCGTCAATCTTCGGGTAGATCAACATTCGAATTCGATCTTTTTGTACTTTCCACGCATCGAATTTTCTAATTTTACGACGATGTTTTTGAGTGTCGCATGTACCCGAATTTAACGTAAACAGCGCGCGAAATCTCTGGACAGCGAGTTTCTCTGTTTGATCAATGAACTTTTAGGCGGCTGTAAATTTGATGTTTTTACGTTTTGCAGGTGGAAGTGGTCGATGAAGAAGAAAGAAACATCGACAGCCGCGCGGAGTCCACGATCGCCGACCGGGACGAGAAGCCCGTGACGTTCTACAAGTTTGGACCGAGGAAAACACAATCCATCGCCATCGATGTGTCCCTTAACAAGATCAACAAGTGCCTCAAAGTGGCTTACGAGTGAGTTCATGGAAGAGATAAGAATAGTTCTGACATGGGAATATTTCAGCAAGATGACAACACCAAAATGGAAGGATTTCAAGGGACTTCGACTCCACTGCAGCCAGAGGATCCGACTCAATAACGTGATCTGGCGGGCGTACTATATGGAATTCAAGAAACCGAAGAAGATCCAGAAGAAGACTTTTTGCTATTTCGCCGTTCCGGACGACGACGCAACCCACGCGAAGGTCGGAGGCAGCGTTCTGGAAGGAATGTACTGGAAACGAAGGATAAAGGCCGTTTGCGCGCAATACAAACGGTGGAGGCACTACGTGCCGTCGAAGAAAAAGGACGTGAAACCTCCAAGACCTCGTGGAAGGGTAAGATCTTATTTTGCGAACGTAGTTTCAAGGGTCTTTGCAGGCTGAAAGTTGTGGATGTGACAGCGAACGTCCGTGCATCCCGAGTAACCAAAGCAAAACGCCGCCTCCGAACTACTTTAGAAACGATTACTACTTCGATGAAGACGATTTCTTCCCGGACAGCATCCTGGAGGGACTCGATGAGCCGTTTTGGTTCCCGAACGCCAGAGAAAGTAGGCTTAAACAGACGCATGATCTCTTGAAACTTCGATTTGCAGTCCAAAGCGACAACGCGGACACAATCCAACCCGGCCTCCTCCCTCTTCAGGGAGATGTGCCTGCCCAGGACAACATCGAGCAGATCAAGAAGTGGATGGTTTCGTCCGACGACAACTACACGCAGCCGGCACCTCCTCTGCATCCTCCCAAGTCCCTGCAGCAATCTCGGAACACCTCGGTCGTGACCAACCCGCGTTCTTCTGGCGGCTACTCCACAAAGGATTACGATGCCGCGAGTGTTCTCGTGGACTACAGCAATCAAGGCACTCGGCACGCGCCTCCTCGCGCACCCCAGCCGGATCCGTCCACGGCGCCCCCGGCACTTTCGATCCCAGTGACGCCGGCGCTAATGTCAACTCCACACATGACTCAGCCGTTCTATTCTCAAGCGGTCTACGGAGCCAACCAGCAGCCACAGAATCAGTTCAATCAGCATAACGTCGCTCCGACGGAAGGTTCTCCCTTCGAATACACGCCACAGTTCCTCGCTGCGGCGGTGGCTTCTTCGGGTGCTTCCCCCTTCAGCCCCTACGGGAACATGGTCCTGGGAGGTGGTCAGGCGGCGCCGAGCAATACTCCCCGCTGGTGGGTGGCCACGAGCAACGCCGCTGCCGCCGCTCATGGCCACTCCATTAATCACCACCTGCAGCAGCAAGGCCTCCAGCCGATGAAGCAACTGATCGCGACCGATAAGGCGCCCTCGGGAGGTTCTCCCTTCAGCTGCGACTCACTGATCAACTTTGGAGCGCCGGACCACTTAGCGAACACGAGGGTGCGCGCCGTATCAGAGAGTATCGCTAATCTGTTCCAGCCTGTAAGTGGAGATCGTCGATCGCCGGGACTTCAGCCTCGTTCTATTTTCAGGCGACCAACGTTTCGTCGTTCGCTCTAAGCCAGCATGAGCTCCAGCTCCAGCAGATGCAGGCAGATTCTAAGAACGTGATCAGCCAGCACCATTCGCTCCGGTCAATCGTGGATCAGCCGGCCGCGAAGGCTTGGGGAGCGAATGCCCAACATTACCTAAGGGTGAGTTCTCGAACGAGCCTCCACTGGAGTGCTCTGATCATTCCAGAGATCACGTTTCATGTTTATGTTTAGTCTCCGACGGCGGTTCACCAGCAACTTCTCCCACCACATTCACAAGCGTCGGTGGCCGTGATGAGGCCGACGATCCAGCATCCACCGACCAAGATCCCTCGATTGGAAGTCCCCTCGGAAGTGATCCCGCAGCCGCTGTTCCCACAGATCAGCACCCAGCTCATGGCTTCTCCGACGCTCACACCTGGAGTTGTTGTGAACAGCACGGCGCCGTTGGTCAACGACCACGTTGTGAACGGCGGATTGAATATGCTGGGAAGTGTAGCCGCCGTGGCTGCGGCCGCTTCCTCGTCCGCAAACGCGAACGCAGCGACTTTGATCAAAAGCGAGCCTTTGAATCAGCGAAAGTGGAGCGATAGTAAGTTCTTTGGATTACTGTAGCGGTGCAATGGAAGCTAAAATCGGAGGCCATTTAGTAGAAGGTTGGAGTGAGTAGCCGGCCTAATCACCTATGGGCCACGCAGTATTTGACGGCCTAATGAAGACTTTTTGAGGCATTTGTTATCACTCCTTAACATTCTGTCTTCCAGGTCAAACTCCATCCCAAACCACAACGATCTCACCACCTCTCTCAGTTCCACCTGCTCCCCAATCAGCTTCACAAGGCATCAAACGACGGACGCTAAGCACCGATGCGAACCCAGCTTCGCACCCAGCGGACAGCACAGTCCAACCCGTGGACCGCAAACGCATGGTCCACCTGAAAGCGGAACAAAACCGTCGAAGCGCGTTGAAAGATGGATTCGAGCAGCTGATGAAGATAGTCCCGGACTTATACTCGAACGGAACGAAGCCCACGAACGCAGTTGTGCTGGCGAAGGCGGCCGATCGGATAAGAACACTCCAAGAGTCCACGTCGCAGTTTGACGGCGACGAAAAGGAACTCGACGACCAAATATCCAAACTTCAGGCCAGAATATCGTAAGATAAATCCAGTAATGCCGTTCATTAGCTTGTGAATTCTAGGCTCCTGCAAGCGAATTTACCGAAGAAGAGCAGAGGGAATTCGAGTAAATCGCCAGCGGATCAGAAGACCCAAATCCAGAATTTCTTCGAAAAATATACGAAGGAGCGGAGTAAAGAAGATTTTCGGTTTTGGATTGTGAGTTCTCCCTCGTCATCCCAGCGGCTGAATCCTATTTTCAGATGAGCCAAACCATGGAACATTTCATTGAATCGTTCGCCTCGTCGATGACCGCGGTGGACACCTCAAACCGCGCAGTGATCTCGGAACAGTGCCATAAATGGGTGAACGAACAGCTCTCCAACTCAGAGCTGCAGCCCTACTGCAGCCAAGTGCTGATGACCCTCATCGGCAACACGAATTTCATGGAAACTCCAGAAACCCTGAAAGACGATATCCTGCACAATCTGGGTTTAGTCAAGAAGGTCTAGTGTACATAGCAAACCCCATAGATTCCTCTACAATTGTTGCTCATGACAGATTCGTTAGAATTTTAACATAAATCAAACATCTTTCTAAAATACAATCCTAACGCATGTTCTTCGAGCACATCCTTCAGCTGGCTCAGATCTCCGCTTTTTCCGTTGGCCGATTCGAGTATCAGTTCTCGAAACTTCCCAAGCGAACTCGGCGCGTCCAGGGTTTCTTCGTGCTTCACAAAGATTCTCTGCCAGTTCCAGCTTCGGACTTGTTCCCAAAAAGACCCGCACGCCTTCTTCCAGCCTTCCACCACGATTATCGCCGGCTTCCCTGGAACTGCCATGCCGCGAAGATCGAAGCGTTTGGCCAATGTGAGGATATCTCTTCGCTTCGTGGTGCTGTAGAGGTGGTGGCTGAAGATCCACATTCGGTAGAGTGTGTCTTCGTTCTTATCCGCTCTTTTGGCATCGGCTTGGATTTCTTCAGCAATCTCTACAACGTGCGAAAAGTGAAATGAGAGAGATTAGGAGCATGGATACCGTATTCCGCGATGTGTTCTTGTGTCCAGGTGATAATTTCGTGGATAGCAGCTTCACCGAGCGGCAGATTTTCGACGAAATTCTTGAGCTTACGATTGGCATCAGTTTCGTTGATGTTGACGCTTCGGATGATGACGTTGGGACGGGCAGTCGAGGGATATTTCGCTGGAAGTTGAAAAGAGAGTTCGACTTTGTAAGTTGGTTCCCCGCAGTTCTGAAAAATAAAAGTGATGTGAAATAGTCGGAAAGTGAAAGAGCCCGGAAATGTCATAAATTTACGCAAAACAGCAGCTTGAAAAAGAAAAGGTTAAATGATGCACAGAGAAAGACTATGACGTGCACAAAGAGGTTCTACGTAGCATATTTTACATCCACATCGAGTCTTTCAGTCTTACCTACCAAAAAGAGCTGAAAATCGACAGGAGTTGAGCGACTTCCCAGGATCAACTCTTCATCGGCGTTATACATCGCTTCAAGCAGCCCAATTTCTTCTTTTTGGCGCTCTTCATTAGAATTCATCTGAAATTGCAAATCTCGAGTTAATATCTGCCTGGATTCAGAGAAACCTCGACCGTCCCTCGCCTCTTCTCCCTGCGAAAACCGTCCGTTTCGCATTTCAACGTGTGGGGCCGCTTGCCGCGCAAATCGGCACTTTCTGATCCCAAACTGACCTCCACAACGTAGAACTGCTTTCTCTCCAATGTGAGAATGAACGGAAATTCTCTTCTCGAATCGGGCGCCTCGGATGTATTCGCGATATTCCGGAGGCGGAGTTGCTGGATCGGGCTTGGAGCTGGTATCCTGACGCTCTTTGTCGGAGTCACTTTCTTCCTTTCTTCGTCAATTGAGAACTCCGTGCTGCAGCGAGGATTCGCTTCCAAGCTTGCAGGATCCGAGGATTCGTTCTGCCACCACTCGATGTGGGGCGACGGGTGCCAGCGCGTGGACGAGATGCGCAGGATCCTGGATTCCGTGAAGGGCGAGTTGTCGACCGCTGCGGACAAGTTGGATGAGGCAAATCGAGAACTGGAAGCTGTGACCAAGGAGATCCCCACTAAACGTGAGGCCCGTGATCTGGACCCTGAAAATAATGATAATTTCAGAACAAGAACTGCAAGATGTAGAAAGAAGGATAGAAGAAGCACGACGCGTGCTAAAGGAAGTCAACGATAGGCACAACGTTCGTGTGTTTCTCCCACGCGAACCGTTGTGGCCGGATGTCCAGAACGGAGTTGGAGGATTTAAGAAGGAAGATGTCGAACGGGAGGATCTGTTGCTGGACAAGGATTTCGATTTCGGGTGAGATTTCCCTAGGTTGCACTCAAGGCACGCGGAAATCGAACTCATGAATTTTACCAGAGTTTGAATGCGAAAACGATTGCTCATTTTTGGCCGCTCGATCGAGTTTATTCCTCTGCGTTAATCCCCGTTATCGTTTCAGGCGCTGTTCCATAACCACCGGATTCCGCTTCTTTTTGTACGAATCGCATCCGGACCACGCGCTTCATCAAGAATTAAGCGTCCATCCGAACCGCGTGAAAGATGGCCAGAAAGCGTGCCTCTTCGTGGCTTTCGTGAAGAAAGGCGATCTTCCTTTGGATCTTCAATTCTGGAACAAGGACGGACGCAACCATCTGCTGATTACGTTGGATACGGAGAATCTGGACTTCCAAAAAGCGATTGTGCTGGATCAAGACCTAATGCACTCTCGCTCGCCGTTCCACATCTCCGTATTTCTCGATGTTCCGAACTTCGACGAAAGCAGCGACTGGAAACGATACGTTCCTCTTCTGCCCCACAACAGAAAAGTGAGTCTTATTATTTTCGGTCATCGCAAAACGTTTTTTCAGATTCTTCTTGCTTATAAAGGAAATTTGTCAATTCCTGAGCTTGAAGACCTTAGGAAATCAGCTGGAAATTCCGGAGATGCAGTCGATTTCTCTCTGGACGCCGATTTGAAGAACGCCATTTTCACGCTTATTCTGCCGGCGGATTCTTCCAGCTTTCAGAAGAACATTTACGATACTCTGCTCGCCGGATCGATTCCTGTGATTTTAGATTCGGACGCTGTTCTTCCGTTTGACGATCTTATCGACTGGAAACTGATTTCTCTCAAAATATCGAAATGGAGATTTCCGGAATTGCACTATATTCTAAGATCCGTTCCCCTGAACGACATCTTGGAAATGCGCAGAATCGGGAGGTCGTTCCTAGAAAACTACTTTGGCAATGCGCAGGGTAACAATAACTGTCTTCAACAACGGTTTCATTTTATCCTTTCAGCCCTTTCAAGAACGATTATTTCTGCAGTGCGATGGCGCATTGGTTTGCCGTCCGATTCTCTGAAGTTTCAGGAAGCCTTGCCGCTATTCAATGGATCTTTCCAAGCTCCTCAAATAGCTTTAGAGCGGAAACCTTTGATGGAGGAAGAGTTCTTGGGTCCCGTGGAAGCTCCATCGGATTCCCAAATGTTTCTTCACAACTTTACGTCGATGTCTTTGGTAAGAGATTGATTTCTTGAACTTTCGCTGACCTAGCAATTTCAGTATTCTTACGATCATTGGAACAGGAATCCTTACGCCGTTCACAACACTGCGCCCTTCTTAGTGAACAACGTAGTGATGCCATCCGAAGCCGAATTTCATGAAGATACGAACACTGGGTTTCGACCGATCAGCCCGGGATCTGGAAAGGAGTTCTCCGAGGCTCTCGGAGGCAACCGACCTAAAGAACAGTTTACGAGTTGGGTTTTTTAGCTTGGCATAGTTAATATCATCCGTTTTCAGTTGTGATGGTCACCTACAACCGCGATTCCGTCCTCTCCGCTTCTCTGGAACGTTTACGCGATCTCCCTTATCTCAACAAAGTCATCGTCGTTTGGAACAACGTGGACCGTGATCCACCTCTGTCCTGGCCTCGGATACATGTTCCCGTCGAATTCGTTCGAGCCAAGACGAATTCACTCAACAACCGATTCCTTCCCTACGACCGAATTCGAACTGAAGCGGTTCTTTCGATGGACGACGACATCGACCTTCGAAGAGATGAAATCATCGCAAATTTCCGCGTTTGGAGAGAAGAACGCCAGCGAATCGTGGGCTTTCCAGCCCGCTACCACGCGCGATTCGGCGACAGCATGTTCTACAACAGCAATCACACGTGCCAGCTCAGCATGATTCTTACTGGAGCGGCCTTCATCCACCAGGGCTACCTGGAAGCTTATTCGAACCATATGCCGGCGATCATCAGAACGAAGATCGACGAGTGGATGAACTGCGAGGACATCGCGATGAACTTCCTTGTATCCCACTTATCGCGGAAGCCGCCTATCAAAGTGACCAGCAAATGGACTCTCCGGTGCCCCACTTGCACCGAAACACTCTCCAACGACGAATCCCACTTCACGGAACGGCACCACTGCATCAGATTCTTCACTGAAGTTTACGGCTACAATCCACTCCTCTTCTCACAATACCGGGCTGATTCGGTGCTTTTCAAAACGCGACTGCCGCAGAATCACCAGAAATGTTTCAAATACGTGTAGATCTTTCTTTACGTCTTGTAGATTGTCACTAAAACGGGTATTTTATGATGATACGAATAGAGATAACTTTTAAGAGTGATATGTTCTTTATGGAACGAACAATGTAAAATCACAACTAAATTATCATCTAAACGAAGTGGAGCGGCGGTCTTCCGGCATCTAGTCGATCTTCTTGGGCTTGCCGGCTTCCCAGGTGGTCACCTTGAGGGTGGCAGGGGCCTTCTTGGCGGTCTTCGTGGCCTTCTGGCAGTGGCGGGTGACCTCCGCGGCGATCTGCGAGTAACGGACGTAGTTGAGGCCAGCGGCGCGCCAGAACATTCTTGATGGATTAAATCTGGAATTCGGGGAAAAGTGAGATTTTTGGATTCATGAGAAGACTTAAATCGCGGGAGTAATTGACGAAGAAAGCGCAGTGTTGACATAGGAATGTTTTATGATTCGAAAATTTGATTTCTGGCGAAATGAGGTTCGTAGGATATAATTTGCCCGCTTTATAGGAAACCTCCACATCCGCCATACTGGTGTATGACCACAAAACACTCGCCACTAGGCTTCGAAGGAATGCTGAACTCGAAAAAACCACAAGAACTGACAGCGGAGATCCGAAGAGCGCAATTGTAAAGGGGAATCGTTGCAGGACACCGACATTCAGCTTCGACGATCGAATCTTCACACGTTCACATCTCGAATCCTCTGGATTTCGGCACTTGTGGAAGACTCCAAGGCTGCTCGGAAACTCGGGCTGGACCGACCGATCCGGAAGAAGCCGCGCGCTCGGAATGTTTTGCTGCCACTTTCAAGACAATTTCCAGACATGCGAAAACTGCGCGTCACGTCTGGGTCGCCGTCTCGTCGTCGATCCGGAGTCTGCGGCGACGGCGCCCTCCTCATTGCTTAGGCCCACTCGGGTCCCCGACTGGCGCTTGGTGCTGGGCGCTCTGCTGAAGAGTTCGTTGCGTCCTTCAGCCACTGTGACCGTCGGGGACTCATTGTCAAGACCGCCGCTTGCTGCTGGTATTGTTCGCGGTGCTTGATCATGTGCGCGTGCATCCGTTATCGCCAGGAGCGGATCGATGGTTTTAATCGTTCTGCGTGTTCGCGCTGCTAACAACTCGCTATGCATGACTTTGCTTGTTTCACTATTGCTATCACAACCGACCCTCTGAACACGTTCGTTGTGGGCGCTCTTTTAAACTGCTGCGGAGGGATTGTTTTGTATGCAAAATGCCTCGCTGGACCGCTCTCTCACTCCCTCTCGACGGACTGCCCCTCCAAAGCGTCATCTGTCCGAAGGTAACCAAGATCAAGAGCGCTCGGGATAATTGGATCTGCAAAACGGAAACATAATCTCCCCCCGTTGATCTTCTCCGCTGCGATCAGTTGATGGCTTAATCGGATCGCTGCGAATGTCTTCTTTAGATTGTTGCTGGCGGTTTTCTATGTTTAGCTTAAAAGTATTATTTACAGATAGTTGTAACGTTGCTGAGAGATAACCTTTGCATCCCATTGTTTAGGTTTGGTTTTTGGCGCGCTCGTAGATGTGGTTTGATGTTTAGTGGAAGCTAATGATGCGTGTTGAAAGTACTTTGGAACAGCCCAATCATCAAGTTCTGCGACCTTTTTTGCTGACGTAACGGACAGAAATTCCTATTAATACGGAAACGTCTCGATTCGACTCACAGCATGGCAAGAAAGACAACCGGAATGGCTGCAGAAGACTAACTTCATCGATCGATGTGGACCGTGGATTCGTTTTTCTGCATCCCGACACAACTGCTCAATGAAATTTTGTTTACAGTCCGAAGTGAATAAACATGCAGTGGAGGGCCGTCGGAATCAACTACGTGCGTTATTCGCAGATCGCCGCCCAAGTTGTTCGCCAGTGCCTTAAGACTGACGCCAAGGCATCCGCCAAGAAAGCGCCGGGAACGATCAAAGTGACCCAGTGGGAGAAGGGAGAGCCTGTTCGCAAGGACTGAAGTTGCCGTCTTCACCCAGCGCATAAAGCGCTTTTGCATTGATAGGACTTATGTGCTTTAAAATGTTCCGCGATATCGTGATCATTGCTCTACTTTTGTAAACTAGTTACCGAATAAACGCTTTTTAGATGCACTAACAATGAACGAAGCCGACAGACTCTCCATCGACTTCAGCGGATTGAAATTCGACGACGCGGATGAGGATGCCGAAACGTGGCTCTGCGATGCCGGCGAAGACGTCCACGACAGTCCAGCAGCACCAACAGGATCCTTCGACTGCGGCACCCAGAGTTCCAACGAACTCTTGGAATGGCTGAATGGATCCACATCCACCATCGACTATCGGACCAAGAGCGCCCTAAGCAGAAGAGTCAAGAACCACGCCATCAAGAGTAAGTTCCCAAAATCCTTATCCGCTGTCAACCCCGATACTCTTTCCTTTTTGTTTGTGCGTATGCATGATTGTGGTCCGTGCCGTCAACCTTTCTTAAACCATTCTGGGTTCTTGCATGTCGCAATTGATTTTTAGAAGAAAGAGCTAAACTCAAAACGCCAGTTGATGAAAAACTTTTTGATGTGCGTGAAGATGACGAATTCTGTGACGGTGATGTTACGCCTCTGCCGACTGTGGAAGTATATGGTTGGTATCTGAACCTTTTTAAAATTCCTTTACGCGTTTTTAGATAAAGTTCTGCCGGAAGAAGACGAGGACGATGAATTTTTTGATGCTCGGGAGGAGTTATCCGATTGCTCGTTTGGTTAGGTTCTACACTCACTACAAAGAACATTGCTTTAACACCTTCGCTTGCTTCTTTCCTTTCTTTCACCCTATCAGACGCATTCTTATCTCGCTTGAGCTTATCGATGTCATTTCAGATTCGCCGCGAGTCGATCCAGCTACGTTGAACACCGTCGATGAATTGACCCCGACGGCGTCGCCGGTTCCTGGATATCCTTCTCCGGCCCATCATCATGTGTCTCCTGCTCATCACGCTGTTCCGGCTCACCATGTGGCTCCGCTGATCACCCCGAAACGTCCAAACGTCACGGCCGCCCGCACCAGAAAGGACTCCGCACCTTCGTATTCTTCCGGACCATCGCCTTCAACCGCTTATATCACACCCAAGCAGCCGAACGTGAACGTGAAGATGCGATCGGCCTCAACGACGCGACCTCCAACCGCCGTTGTGGCACCGAACAAGAAGGCCATGACGGAACCTCCTCGTCCGGCCACGGCGCTTTCTCGCCGAGCTCCAGCGACCGCAATGACCACCAGCTTCAGCCAGTCCAACAGCCGCGAAAACAGTTTCCAGAAGTCGAGCGGATGCATTGGAGACCTCTACAGGTCACAGTTACAGTTTGTCAGTACGATCGATGAGATCGAAAACATTGCCAAGATGCAAGAACAGGAGTTGTTGCGGCAGCTTGAAAAGGGAGTCAAGGAAAGGAAAACGTCTTTCCATGATACTCCTGTGCGACCTGGTAAGCCGCTGCATTCTCTTCTCATTCTAACCTCTTTGTTTCTAGGAACTGCCGAAGGTCACCTTGCAACCAGTCGATCGGTGGACTTCAATTCCAGACTATCGCCTCAACCTTCACTGGACAACCATGCTTTATCAGTATGCTTTTTGTTTTTATCGCTTTTTTCATTTTGCAAGTTTCAGAAACTCCCTGTGCCTAAGGCTCGTACGGGTATTCCTCAGCCTTCTAGCCGGTTGCCCATGCCTTCCAAACTCAAGACGTAAGTTTCTTTAATCATTTCTACAAGCTTTTTAAGATCGTCATATGTAACGAAACTTGGTTTGTAGTCGATCAACACAAACTGGTATGTTCGAAGCTGTGTTTTAAAATCTGAGAGCTTCGTTTTAAGTTTTCACCGTAAGCACACTTGTTCACCGATATTCACGCAGATTGTCACGCCTAAGAATTGCTTCTTTTTTATTATTCTCTTTCTTACCCTAAGATTGTTACAGACCGTTACGAACAATCTCTGGCGGAGGTTCTGGATCGCCAGCGGATGTCGCAATTAGACGAAAATCGACGGAAATGGTCAAGCAGTCTCCACAGCCCTTATCGACGTTCCAGAAGTTTGGATCTAACCACTCTGTTGAGCCCGACTTCGCCCATGGAGGAGGAATCGGACAAACTAATGGAGTTGAAGACTGGAACGACGACTGCTTCTAGGCGCCTGATGTGGAGAAGTATGCCACCGCGAGGATCAGTCCCGAACCTGGAGGACTGTTTTTGAATCACGAGCTTTTGTGTCCATTATTCCTTCTTCTTCTTGTACTACTACGGTTGTGAAAGAATTAATTTATGCTGAATATTGTTTATAGTTATTGCTTTGAATGCAACAAGCGGGAAAAGCGTTCATTTCATTGTTCGTGCAGCCTGTATGAGTTGTGTGAGGGTCGCCGCGAGCGTGGTGCTGCAGCGGATGAGTTCTTTGGTTTCGGCGGAGAAGGGGTCCTTGCCTTCGGTCTGCCTGAGATGCGCCACGGTTTCTGCGAGGGCGTTCAGCATCTGAAAAAAGCAATTTGAGTTGATCGGAGATTGGATTATTCAATTTGAGGAGGGCTCGTAAACGGCGGCGCCAATGATTGGGGCGAAGGCCGGCGGAGGACGAACCTGATCTGTTTTCGCCGTCATTAGTTGCGCGTTGAAGACCGAAGATCCGCTCTTGGCGATCATGGTTTCGGCGGCGGACGTGACGCGGTCGGCGCTTTCGACGACGTGGTGCACCGTGGCGGAGCTCCGCTGGTCCGGGTGACCCTCGGAAACCGCGCGGACCATGTTTTTGCATCTGAAATGGAGGGTGAAATGTGGTTAGAGTGTATCGGAGGGTCTCTTGGGTCTCCGGGGAGCGGTGAAACGAGATACTAATCTTGGATTGGCTGGTGGAAACGGTGAGATTTCCGGGTACTTGTGACGCTAGGCAACTTCAGGGTTACGGTAGCGCAGATTAGAACAAGCGACCGACTTTCGCCAAATGGCGACCGAAAATGACGAAGCAGACGGAAGCGGAATGTCTAGACCAGAGTCTCTTTAAAAATGACAGAAATAGACACAGCCAGTCTCAAAAACGTGAGCTGTCTACAAATTCGTTCCCCTCTTCATTCCGTCATTCCAAGCCAACGTCTGCTTGGCGCTCGGTCGTGTGCCTCAGCGCCCCCTTCCCGACCCAACATCAATTAATCCGTGTCCCCCTTTTAAGCCGAATAAACCGTGGGAATTGGCCTCTATTTTTACTTCAAAAACCTCCGACTGGGAATCCCAAGCTTTTTCCCGTCTTCCAAATCTTCCCATCAACGCGCGCCGAGTCACAAATGACCCTTTTCTCCGTCCATGGTTTTTATGAGCGCACTTCCCTCCCGCGTTTGATAATCTGAGATGTTTGGCCCTTCGGCCAAGTTCATGATCGCTCTAGCCATAAAAATAAGCTGTGCGCCTTCCGATTGGCCCCAATTTGTCTTTCAAAATACGCTTTCGACTTTTGGTCAATCTCGTTGTGCGCCCTAACGACGAAAAGAACCGAATTCCTTTTAGCCTGGAATGCTAGCTCATCTCAGCTCGCCCAGAATCTCATTTCCTTAATCGGCAATTTCTCTCTTTGATTTATCTTATCGCGCGTTCTCGTTTTTTGTCGTTTTGCAGCCGGCGTCTTTCGTTCTGGCGGCTCATTTGTTACTCTTTTATGACAACTGGAATCCTCTGGAATCCCCTGAGGCACGCGCAAAGCGTTGTGTTTGTGCACTTCGGCAGATTTTTTCAATTCTTTGCCATCAAGACCCATGGAGTCGTTGTCAACACGCGAACAGATTAATCTTCGTCTTCGCTTTGTTCTTCGTGAAACCGAAAGTGCGCCGTTCGTTTTGTTGATTTCGCTGTTTGCGGGATTTATGAAGTGTTAATCGCGTGTTTTTCAGGGTTGTAACGCTTTGAGACTTCAACGACCACCCGTTCTCGGGAAACTGAAATCGAAGCCTGAACGAAGATCTGCGCGGAGCGTTCAAGGCAAACGAGAAAACCGAGTCCTGGGACCACTGAAGTCACGACAGGATCCAGGAATGTCACTTATCGCTTGGATACCCGCTGCCTATCAGTTCAGTTCACCGGAGAGGACCCAAGCCTTCAATGAATCCTTTGACTTACCCAGCAGCGAGCCGTCGGCTCTCGTTCAGTAGCGCCACTTTGTCACCTTCGGCCACTACGGCGTTGCTCCTCATCGGAGATTTCTGGTTTGCGAGGCCTTGCATCGTCTCCGCGAGTCGATCTCGGATGTTCTTGAGCCTGAAATAGAAATGTCACTCTTCTTATCTCTCGAATCCCCCGAGGGCCGCGTTTTAGGACATTCAGTGCAAAGACGAACCTGGTCTCGATGGCGTCGTAATCGATGTCTTCATCGTATCCTTCTGGTGGGGGTTCGTCCAGCTCGTTTAGTGAGGCGACATCCTCCTGTAGTTCGTCCAGTGATTCCGGAATCTGGCCCGAGTGATCGGCGCCACTGGAAGACCTTCGTCGGCTACTGTACTTCTGGATCAACGAAGGACTGTGACCCCCAAGAGCCATCCCCGGGATCTTATGTCGCTGGGCGAGGTTCATCGCGTACTCGGCTGCCGCTGCGGCTGCTCTAAACGATTCTTTAGAGTCCAAGGCTCCGAGACTGATTCCGCTTACTCCCGGCGTTCCGGCGACTCCTCGAGGCCGGTGAACTCTTTTAGCGACATCCGGCGCACTTGGCATTTCGACACGTCGAGCAGCGGCGACTGCAAAAGGCGCATTAGGATTTTGTTTCTTGATGTGATGGACTTTGATGTGAGAGCGGAGTGCATTTGGGTGATTGGACGGAAATTAGATTAGGAAGTGAGGGATTGGAGCAGCAGGGTATACACGTTTATGCATCTGACCTTTCTGTGGGGCGAACTCGGGACAAAAGCGTGTTCGTGTGATTTCGAGAACATCCAGGAGATTAAGAGCGTAGAAGACCTTTACGAAAGGGCGTTAGGGCCCATGTGGACCCTATTGGCGAGGAAGAAACGAAATTAGGGTTTTATAAATGGTGCCGGGATGGACGAGACGCTCGGTTGCATGAGAATTTAGAAAACAAGCGGAATTCCTGGGTTCGGTAAATGCATGAATGAGGAAGAGGAGTCTGGGAAGAACCCGGGACAAAGGAACACTTATGGAAGTTATCTCCGTTTGGGGAATTCAGCTGAAAAGCCGAAAACGAGGTGGCACAGCGTGGCGCCTGCAAGGAGAGCACGGACAACAAAGGTCTCCTCATCTCGGACTGGCTTCCCTGAGGGTTTTCTCCGTCGTTTCTCACGCCAGAAACCAAATTGAAGTGAAGCAAAGTTTCTCCAAGCGTGTCGCTCAAATCTTACTCACTAGATCTCGCCGCCTAATGAGTCGGGCAAGGTCAAGAAAACAAGAATTCTCCGGGTCCAACAAATGCCTCTTTTTTGCTAATTTATGTCTCTCCTTAATAATTCGCTGCTCGCCTCATGGAAACATAAAACGGACATAAAACATGACGATTTCCGGTCCAAAGACCCCCAAGACGCGGAAGGACGATCGTACTCCATGGGGATCTCCGGATTGTCAAGCGATTGGATTTGAGAACAGCGAACTGGGACGAGCTGATGCACTCGGTTCGAGGACCGGAAAACTTCGGTCAGTAGTTAATCGTGCCGGATTCCACGAAAACAAATCTAGGTCCTCGGGGAAAACAACGCGCGCGTAATTTGGCGGCGGATCCACCACGATTTTTCTTAAAGACCTCAATTTGCTCAAACTTGTTCGCCATGCACAATTACATTGTTGGCCCGGCTTGTTTACATCCGATCCGTTTCAATCCCCGCGAGGACGCCACGAGGGGGCGAAAGCCGCGGAACTCCTCGCACAAATATTTTTGCTTTCCGATGTTTCGGATTCGACCATCTGGAAACCATTTGTCGCGGAGATTCCCTCGCGTTTACGAGACTGAGAACGAGTTTTCGAGGAGGTCAACAGGTCTGGACTCGGTCGTAGAGTTGCGTTTAGAGGTTCTTGAGGGTTTAAGCGCCGGGGAACGCGAGTGATGGGGGCGAAGGGGGCTAAAGGACTCACCTGGTCGGTTACAGAGATCGAGTTGGATCGTCTCAGGAAGTCCTCGATGGCGGCGTCCATGGTCACGGTGTGGTCGATGAGCGCGGAACCTTCGAGCGGAAAACTTCGACTTGTAGTGAGTCCACGAGGCGCCGCTCCGTTGCGCGAAGAAGAGGCGGGCCGCTCCGGAGGAGGCGGGCTGTCCGGACTCAGCGGCTGAGGGCTATGAGCTGTGGTCGCCGCGGCGAACCGCACCTGCTTCCGATGATCGCTCGCGGCTAGCATCGCGGCGGCAGAATTCGGATGGAGCGTTAAGGAAGAAGTCGAGGAGCGGCAGGGCTCATCGACGGCGGCGGTCTCTGCAAATTGGGACATATTAATAATGAGGTCGCGCGAGATTCTCACGTCACTAGATTGGCTGGAAATGTGCAGAACGGCAGATCCGGGTGAGGGAGACTACGCGGGAGGTCATTTAGGACGAAAACTCGCTGTGGTCATAATGCAAAAGAGGTTGGAAACAACGAATCAAGGCATTAAAAGACCCGAGAAAGTGATGGAAAAGCCTTTTTACGTGTAAAACAAACAGTTTTGTGAGACTTGAAACTCGCACTCCAAAAGTTCCTTCTTCTTTGAGATCTCTGAGACTACACAAACTCTCATTAAACTCCTGCGTGCAATTCGCGGAATCACACTCAAACGCTTTGCGAATTCGAGCCTCCGAGATCGCAGTAATTCGATCGGTCATTCGACTAATGCGCGCCTCGAAAATATGTTTTGAGTCTAATGTGCTAATTGAGTCAAGATGGGCAACCTCGGTACCAATTGTCCTTGTTTGGACTGTTTGATACTATCGGAAGATGGAGTGGGGGTGATTTGGGTCTTATTCGAGATGAGAAATCCTGCGACCCATGCCGTAGAAATTCAGAGAATTCCCAACGCGGTTTCCTTGTCTTTTAGGAAGTTTCGTCTTTCTGTTCGGAGCTTGAAGAACCCGCCGGATAAGCGAAACCCATTGTTCTCCAGCCTCAATGCGCAATTC
>KN167037.1:18205-46511 GCA_000757745.1 Steinernema scapterisci | reverse complement strand
AATAGATAACCATGTATTAGGTGTATGCAAGATCCAAAATGCTCTCGAATTCCATGAATTCACAATTCCAGGTTCTGCATGTTCCGCTCTTCCCCTCGATATCGAAATCCGTGCTTCGAACCCACTTCATTTCCTCTCGTGGCACATTCCCGAGCAGGAAACGACGTCCTTAATTGCCCATCTCGCCCTCCACCAAATCCATCCCAAAAGTCCCTAATTCCTCTGCAAACGAGAGGAAATGCAATAGACTCGCAAGAATTGGATTGTCTGCTTTTTCTGGACTTTTGACGAATCCCCCGAGGAAACGATTTGCAATTGTCGGCTTCTTTGGGCCCAAAGAAGCAAACGACGGCCCCCAGAACATCGATCTTCCCTCTCTCGCCTTCAGAACAACGTTCGAGTTTTATTGCACTTTTTGTGCCGCGATTAAGCGTAATTAGCCTCCTAATGGGGAAAAGTATCGCCAGTCGGCAGCGTTCGTTCGGGCGCGCGAAGTGGGCGAACTTCCCCAAGCATGAAATGGGCGAAAAAGGGAGAAAAACGGGAAAATGGCCGCCGTTGCGATTAGGGCGACGAAAATAGAGTGGAGATTCGAAAGATTCGGGAGTTTCGGGAAGCCGAAGAACCGTCGGAAGTTCGGAGAGCGGCAGGATTCGTGAGAATCGATCAAGCATCTGGAGCCCGAAATTCCCCTGTTTTTCGTGCGGCTCTTCTGAATTGCGAATAACTCAGAATTCGGAATTTGGCGCATATTCCGCATAATTGCCCCTTTTCTCGTTTTTTTCTTTTGGCGCTTAATCGTGCAAAAATCAACAAAATTCCTCCTCCCTCACTCACAGACCGTCCGTAGGGATCCTCAAAGGACAAAGACGCCTGGAGATATTTAATTAGGTCTTTAAGGAGACTTACTGGATATAGAATATCCTCTGGTCAGAGAGCACGCAGAGGTCACAGTTCGAGGGAACTTCGGCGGCACCTTCACGGTGGTAATCGTCCTCTTCGTCGTTCATCTCGGCTCTGCGCAGAAGACCTCGGCCTCCTCGCTGTTATCTCCTATGCACGGTACATTAATTAACAAACGAAAAACGCGCATCACTCGCAGGCGGTTATTATCGCGGCCCAGCCGTCGTTTGAACGTCATTTTCAGCGATTTCGAAGGCAAAAAACGCGGTTCTTTGTTCGAAAACAAACGCGCAAACACGGCGGATACAAGTTCGGATCGTAGCCGCGAGAGCTGAGATTGGATTAGGTTCAATTAAAGGCGGTTTGGGAGATTATTTGCTGGAATCGACGAGGAGGAAGAGATCGGAGATTTGAAGACTCATTTAGGGACAACGAGGGGATCGCGTTTAAAAGGGCGATTTGTCGTGGTAATTGAGTCGAATGAGGATGATGTGGACTCTGGGTTTGGGTCACGTCGTTAAGGATTCTGCAAGCGTGCGGAAAGTGTCGAGAAGGTGCTGAGGAACCTGGATTACGTGTGACCGAAAACATCTGCGACTATAAGGAGGAGGTGAAGGGGGCTGCACAGCTGAAATCTTAAGAATGGTACGCGGAAAGGGGCCGACTGGGAGGAGAATGTGGGTACGAGCGTGCCGAAACTAGAAATGGGTTACATAGACTAGAAGTTAGCTGCTCAGCGAGATTTCATGCGTCGCCGGTCTTAATTCAGAACGCCCGAATGGGACAAAAACATAAGGTCAAGGAGACAGACTGAAGCCGCGCTTGAGTACGCCTGAAAGAAACGAAACTCGATGGTGCAGGCGCAGGATTTTCTGAAATCAAGCTTGGAAAAGAACTTTTCTGCGTAAATAGGACGTTTCTTGACTGGATCTTGACTTTCTAGATTTCTCCGACCCTCAATCGAATTCTTACTCCTTCTTTCACTTTTCCAACTTTAGAGCTTAGAACTTCGTCGCACTGTCAGCGGGGCCACTGCCCTTTTATTGCGTTCGCATCTTAAAAAGTGCCAATTTTCGTCGCGACTTCCTGGAACCAACCGAAAGATCGCACTTTTCCGGGTCCGCCCCTTCGCACATGGCTAAGGTCGAGCAGAGTCTGTCAACGGAAGATAATTACTGTTTACGATGGGCGCGGAATTCGCGGAAAGCCGTGTCAACGTGCTCACGGGCTTACTCACCTTCGAGCCGTCATCGGCACAAACCCGTAAACGTGAAGCGGACCTCTTGAAGCTGAGCTTAATTCGAGAATCCTCCCGGCGGTTCCCAGTTACCGTATCGCCTCTTCCCCACCTAGAAAGGCTCTTAATGAATGCTTAGGAAGCAAACGGCAACAACGGCGTCGCTTCCTGATTCCCAAATAAACCCAATTTTCCCTAAAAGCACACAGAGATAAAGCCCCCAACAACGCTCTTGTCAACGAAACGCGCGACAAAAAACATCTGCGGAAAACAGCTGCAAACAAAGCCAATCGAGTCCACGAGATTCTCTCGACCGTTCCAGGATCTCTGCAACTCTTCCGGGCGCGTTCCGAGGGAGGCACCAGAGTCCAGCCTCTGCGCAGATTCGGAATTTATGGGACTGCGGGTGACGCGTGTAATTACCTCCTCCTTCGCGGCGTCTCCCCAGAATTGTGTTTTCGTGCTCGCGGCTCGAAGTCCTCCGGAGTGGTCGACTTAATCTCGACACTCTCGGACTCTTCTTCTGCTCCTCGCAGACGAGAATATGTTTAGCTTTTAAACACAATCGATTTCACAACACGTTGCGCGCGGAGAAGATAGATCCATCTCGGAAAGAAGAAGACGCCGCCGCCAAGAGGCGGCGGAGGAGGACAGGCGCGAGAAGAAGTTCGGATATGACTCGGGAGTGGGTTGGAGCAGACTTGGCCCGCCCGAGAGTGCCCGAGAAAACAGCGTGAGGAGTTAATTAAGGGAATTGGTTGAAGGTTCTGGGTTCCGGCAGGAGATAAGCCGCCAGTTGAATGTCGCCACTTGGGGTTCACCTCGGCGACGCAAAGAAAAACAACCGAAAAGACGGAAATGAGGGTTGGGAAGGGGAAAACAAAGACGCCGAAAAGGGATCGGCAGGCGGCGCAGTTTGAAGAGGCTGGAGGCATTTAAGGGGTGGAGATGGTCTTTGGAGACGGTCCCGGGCGGAAATGATTAGGTTCGGAATCTTCAAACTTCAGTCGGAATAGAACCGAATGCATCAAAAAACCGTTCTGATTCAAACTTCATTTAAGCAGCAAACAGACTTGACCTCTGGTTTCCCTGACCACGATAAACACGTAGCCGTAGTCAGAAATACAAAAGTCCGCGGCACCAAAGCGAAATGTCCTCAGCGACAAACATACCTGAGCACGAAAAATTCAAACGCGATCAAACCACAGTTCGACGAACACTCCAAATTCCAGAAGTTTCAGACCAAAGCAGTTTTCCCAAAGTTTGCACCTGATAACTGGAAGAATCAATGAATTTTTGATGTTCCGCGTGCAATCTATCAAATGGATTTTTAAATAAGGTCCGTTTTTTGTGTTGTTTTCGGTTTTTGGCTGTGAAAGAACGATGACGTTTGTCGTGTTCAGGTGTTGATTGGGTGTTGTTCTATGGAGAACCTGAAGCGTATAATTATCCTTCGATTCATTCCCACGGAATCCTTTCCGCTCAATTTTCTTATCACTTTATCGACTAAATCTATTTTTGGAAGATTTCCTCCGTTTCACGTTTCACACTTCACCTTCAAACATCCGTCTTCGAACGTCTTGCTGAATCGTCCACTCAAAGATCTCTATGAATCACCCCTCAAAACGAAACCAATCCACTCTTCGTCGTCCGCTAAACTTCGAAAAGAAGCTCTCTTCTAGGGATTCCGAGATTAAAGACCATCAATTCTCGCAACACGAATAGAATTACTTAAGCGTCCATTAACCATCGGCACATTGGAGAATGATCGAATCCGCGAAATCCGGACCACATGGCTCCTATCGAGAACCACGTGTCTTCCTCGCAACACGAAAATTCGAGAATTCTGGCAAACAAAAAGAACCTCAAAAATTCAAAAAACAAGCTGAATCTTCCGCGGCCGCCGCCGCGAAGCCATTCTGCAGAAGACACTCAATCGGGACAATCGACTTTGCGAAAGAGTTTGCGATTTCCACGCGGATTGGCTTCGCGCCGCAATCTGGTCGGCAACAACAAGCAGCTCGAATGACTGAAAGAAACACCCTAACCGAATTAAGGCGATGG
This sequence comes from Steinernema scapterisci, assembly GCA_000757745.1. Classification (NCBI taxonomy): domain Eukaryota; kingdom Metazoa; phylum Nematoda; class Chromadorea; order Rhabditida; family Steinernematidae; genus Steinernema; species Steinernema scapterisci. The sequence continues at coordinate 42,307 of KN167037.1, read as the reverse complement.
GCGTCAGTGCGTGCGATCGAGCGGAATCCTATTATGAATGTACGTTGCTGCAAATTAGCCCTCAAAGGCGTTGAAGAGTGGCAATAAGGAAGGATCCAAGAATAGAGGGTGTGGTGGCGGAAGACAAAAATAGGCCGAGGGAGATGAGGAGAGTTCCGAGGGGTTCCGAGGATGGAGGACCAGTCGTTTGAAGATGCAAATTTGCTTAATAAATCCTTCCCGCGGGGAAATACCCACACTCATTGAGTGCAGGGGGATCGATACGGGCACGCGTCATAGCTGGAGGGGGAGGAAAGAAAGTGCCGCCGCATTGTTATCGCCTCCTCCTTGAGAAGGGCGCCCGAATGACACATTTGAAAACGCGGCGGGCGGCAACAAATAGCGAAGATGACGGCGAAGTGACCAGCGAGAGTGTGGAAGTCAGTTCCTCCGGCCCCGGATCGGGCTCATCATCTTAGGACCGGCCGAGATGTCCTCTCTGGACCGAAGAGTGGCGAAGGCGTCGGCGACGTTGCCAACGGCGCCAATTAGATCGCCAAAATCGGAGACGCCGATTGCGGCGAGGAGGATGCGGGAGGCGATATTGATAGCGATTAGGAGTGTTTGCGCAGTCGGTCGGTCGCGGCTGGGAACGGGCCGTTCTGGGCCCGTGGACGAAAGACGAAACGCAGATTTCGGGAAGGATTTGGGTTTCGTCTGGGTCTGTTTGCAGGATTCCAAGCTGGCCGCTAATGGCGGAAGCTGGAAAGGGAGGATTTGTTTGAGGGAAGTGAGGTAAAAGACGGAAAGTGGAAGACGCCGACGTCGGGTGGGCGACAGGAATCAAACGTCTGAGTTTCCGAGAATCTTCACAGATATGTACACAACTTAAGAAAGTACAAATCAGTCCGAAAGTCTGCGTTTCGAAAACAAAATTGTTTGGCGGAGTTCAGGCCACGTTCTCGAGCTGGCTCGAGCTGGCCCAAATAACCCGCGAAATGTCGACTTTCGGATTGCATGTTCTACACGTATTCAAACGTCTTTGTTCTCCCGAAATCCCCCAAAATTGCTTTAAAGACCCGAGGGACGACTTTTTTCAGTCCTATTCTCGAACCCACTCAGATTTTTCAAATCTTAGGAGAAAGTGCAGAACGCAACAAAAGAAAGAAAGTCGCTGGGGAGATTCGAAGAGAAGCGAACGGACCGAAGGCGAAACTGGTTTCTCGAGTGCTTTTAATGTTCTTCCTTAACTACTTTGGCACTTTGAGGAGGGACAGGAAGGCCATTAGAAGAGGAGCTGATGTCACTTCAACGCAAGGATTTGTCATCTTTTAGCCAGAGCCAAAGAAGACAAAAATGAAACTGAAATCAAATATTAATGAATGACCCTCAAGCCGATTCCAATCTCAGATTATGCACAGAATCGGGTATGATTTAACGGTTTGTTTGAATCTAGATTACGCGGCAGATCGACTGTTTGGTGCTTTTTGTACTTAATTGAAAACCCTGAATCCAATAGATTCTGCTCTACGAGTCGCGGGCCATAAGCGAACTGCTGAACAGAAGAGGAATAGTGGAAATCAGGTCCCGCGCGGTGAAGCTTGTTTTCGTTGTTTGCGGCTGGTCGCTTTTGAAGCCAAATTTCGAAGTTTCTTGACCCATGTCGCTTGTGAACCATCTAATTGCTTCCCTCTTCAGATTCGTTTCCCGTGGCCAGATGGACTCCGTCCTCGTTTCTTTCATTGAAGACGTCTTGTCACTCCTCTCCGACGAAACGCTGCAAGAGATTCCAAAACTTCCCTGCAAGTTGTGGAGTTCGGTCGGGAGAAGTTTCGAGAGAAACTGGCGAGAATGGGCATTTCACGTCTTCTTCGACACCTCTCCTCCTCGCTGCTCCTTCCTTTCCGTGGACCCCGGACGAACGTTGGATCTGAGCCATTTTGGGACGACGGATGCGAGATTCAACTTTGTCGTTAAATTCTGCATTGAACCATTTCACGGTGGAGATGGAGACGACGAGTTTCGATGGAGTGAAGTGCACGAAGAACGCCTCGAGTCGGTCCTGGCTTTCGTCGTGAGCAGGTCTAAAGCGAATTCGCAGTTCAGCGATTTCACCACCGAGGCTCCTTTGAAACCGCTCGATTTCGCGAAGAGGATCTACAAGTTCCTCACAGGTATTATTTGAGGTTCAAGAATTCATTTCATGTTAGCTGTTGACAGGGAAGCTGTATTTCGCTGATTTGAATCCTCGATACTGCGGAGAAGAAAGCGAACGATTCCTGAGAGACCAAATCGCCCATTTCGACGGTCAGCAGAAGATCACCTTACGAGGATCCTGGCCTCAATCGGTCGAAGATTGTTTGGCAGAAGCCGCCAAGAAACCGAGGCTCAAAATGTGCACGGCCCACGACTGCTGGGACAACCAAGTGCGCGTGGATTTCTCTGTTTTCGACGGAATCATTCAAGAATGGATGAGAAGAACGCAACGGCCAACAAGACTTTATTACCCTGAAGATCTCCACGCGACCGAAAACGTCCGAAGAGCCAAAAAGGACTTTCAAGAAAAGAATTTTGCGGCTGTTCTCAAGAAAGTTCCGGAGAGATTTCCCGATTACTACGCCGTATCGATGAAAGGAAAGAACGGACGGAATCTGGAACTCCGCGTGACGCATCCGGTCATTTCGAAGTATTACGTGTTCATGACGATCGAGGACGGTCAGGCGAATCTCTTCAATTACATGGAATGCACTTGCGACGATCCGAAGTACGAATACGATTGCACGGCCAAGTATCGCGGATTCCATAAATGATGCAGCTGCAAATAAAGTTGAAGTATAAAGCAGAATGATCGTGTGACCTGAAACCTTGAAGCAACTGGGTAAATACACTCTCCGGAATTTGCAGTGCCGAGGAGCAACGGACCCGCGGATTTGCCATATGAGTGCGATGACAAATGCAGGAAGTGCGGGTGTTTGTTTCCCAGATGGTACAAGTAGTTGTTTAGTTGCTCTCGTAGTCTTTTCCGTGTTTTGTATCGGCGATAAGATCGTAGAGGAGTCCTTCTTCAAGTGTTTAACAGAAATTCCATTTGTGAGATTTAGTACACTTCAAACAGTTTCTTCCAGAAGACCATATCCAGAACATCCATATGCGTTCCCTTACCTTCGTGTGAGACGTTGAAAAGTGCATCTATTTATCGTGTTATTGTCCTTAGGAACGGTGAGCGCACTCGTTTCTTACGCATCTCCGCTTCGCGCAGCAAAACATTGCCTTCCAACTTCCATTGGATGACTCATTGGTTTGGGCTTCAGAGCGATCAGAAAGCGACGCCCACGACCTCACTGTTAGATCACCGCAGACCCAAATCACCGTGCGCAGAGCCAAGCACATGTATGACAGGCTAGGATCACGAGGACTTCCAGCTGACTATCGCCAACAACGCACATTCTGACAACGAGGTCCTCTCGCAGGCGGACCACGCGCATGAGCAGTTGCCCAAATGGTCGTTACCCCAGCCGAAATGACCAAACACGGCGTTTCCAGACGTATCCAACGTCTCGTCTGCATTGTGTCTCGTCTTGCTTACGCTTGCACAGTCAAACAAACAATGGCTGTTATGACCCATATGACGTGTGAGTAATGACAAGCCTCATTGGCTCAGGGGCAGAGCGTCTGTCTAGTAAACAGAAGGTCGCTGGTTCGATTCCAGCATGAGTCATTTATTTTTGCTTTTTGAATCAAAATTTGAATTGAAACTTATTTTTGTGCGAGTATTTCGGAGAATCCGATTTGTTTGCGGCCAAAATCGTAGATTTGACAGTACTGCAAATAGAGTTTAGAAACGAAAACGTTGATATCTCACCGATCGCATAAAGGCGACTCCCAAGATCCAATCTGGACCGTCGAAGGTTTCGGTTGTTCCGCACATTGGAACGATGCACTTGTCTTCCCCAAAACCGAGATCTGCAATGTAATCTTCAGGAAAAATGGTGTAGGTTGCGTTCCCGATGAAGAGTTCCAGTGGAGGGAGAGTCGCGTTGCAGGCGACGGTGAAATAGTCCAGTTTCGAATCGTATTTGGCGCCGATGATTTTGAGGATGTTCTCGAAGACTTCGTTCGGGGCGTAGAGGAAGGAAGATCCGGTGTCGGAGACCGCGGTTTTGGGACTTCGGAAGGTGTAGTTTCCGATCTGTGCGCCGTCGATGGAGAATTCCCAGAAGACGTCGGAAACGAGGGGAACGTAGCGAAGCTCGAAAGCGCAGTTTTCGGTGTCCACGGCTCCATACGACTCTTCCACCTTCGCTTCTGTTTCGGCCTTCGGGAACTCGACTCATCCACACCGTAAATAAGGGTTCTCGGAACTGCGCGAAAACGGGGTTCTTGACGGCAGTCGAGTACGCGAATCCGATCATTCCGTCGAAGGGTTGAGAGCCAAAAGTGGGCGCAGGATGGTCGGCATACATGAAGCTCTGGTTGGCGAAGATGAGGTCTCCGCACTGAAATGCGTCCATTAACAACAATTCAAGCAATGATTCTTACCCCTACAGTATCCACTCCAACAGTTCCATTCACGGCCCCTTTATAGGATAGGACAGATAGAAAGGAATAGTTTGGTCCTGGAACGTCGAAGATTCGGAGCGATTGTAGCGATTCTTCGGCGGCGCTTTCGGCGATCCCTTGCAAGCTGATTCAGTGCATTCCGAGTCCATAACCCAGATGGCGAAACTGCCAGTGTCGAAGTCCAGCGAGAAAGTTCGGGCTGAACAAGGAAACACTGAATACTTTTGGAACGCTTGAAACTTACGAGGAGTTCCGATGGTGACGTTTATGAGGTAGAACATATTCCAATGGTTGGTGAAGGACTGCGATCCAGTTAGATTCCCACGGGAGTCAGGAAGACCGGTGGAGACGCCGAGCGAGATGAGGAGCGCGTAAGCGGTTGCGAACGACGACATTCTGAAAATTGAGGGATTATACGCATTTCTAATCAAAAAAACGCAACTTCAGTTCTGACGTCCAAGCCCTTACTTTTGCAATAGCTGTATGCTGAAAGTCTTTCGGCATTAATAGAGCCTGACAATCGGACCATCCAGGCGTTTCATACATAGCTAATGCCGTGCTTATTGTTTGAAACCCCATTTTCCGACGGTTCCGTCTGCAAGATAAGAGAAAACAACCTCCAAAAGTAGTGTTTTCTACTGTGACGGGCGTCGTAGTTGGTATCCGCGTCTTCTCCACAGGTGCAGGTGGTGTACAAGGTGCACTGGGCCCTGATCGCCGTTCAGCGTGAAGTGCACAAAATATTTCGGGTCTTGAAGATGCGAGATAGCGTAGAACAATTTTCCGTAACCTGCTTCGGTTTTCTTGAAGTCATCCGGAAGGGTGGCGGGCACTTCCTTCAGTGGGGCAAACAGGAAGCGTTCCAGCGTTCGCCCGGGTCTCTCCCGACGTTGGTCGGAGTCTTCACGCATCTTCTTGGCCATCATGTCACAGTCTCCCACTTACAACTGTCGGAACTAGATTCCCAAGATTCAACGACTTGCTCGAACAGCGCAAAATCGATCTTGAACAGGACCCAGTCTTGCTTCTGGTAGGCTTGGAGGAAGAGCGCTTCGTTGGATTCTGGCCAAGGGCCGTGGAAGGCGACTTCCTTCTGGTCTTCAAAATTGTCCAGCTGGAATTTCAGGAACTACTCGCTTTCTTCTCCCACGTAGAAGACGCTCATGTGGGTGCAGCGGATCTTCCCGGTGAAAAACAGCAGCACACGTCGGAGAATCTCTGGATCACCGCCTGAAATGTCATCTTCATCAATGAATGAAATGTGTCCTGGCTGGGAGTAAAACAACACCAAACGGAGGACCCTTTCGAGGCCGGATTCGTCCAAAACCTCCCAGTCGAAATCGCGTTCAAACGTTCAAATCCATCCAGCACACTCAGGGGGAGTGGAGAAACACAAGAGTGAATATAAGGGTTTGTTTGTCATAAGGATTCGTTCATTTGCGCACTTGGACCCGCAAAAGCAGTCCATTCCAGTGCAATGCGAAACGGATGAAAACAAGGGCGACGCTTCCCAAATAATAACGATCAACGTTTTCATGTTCTTTCCCTTTTCCAGTTCCACAACCAAAATGTGCCCTTTGCGGCCTGTTCACAACGTGTCCTTTGAATCACGCTTCTTTCTCTGATCTCGCGTGTTCTCCGATGAATCAAACACAACTTCGCCATTTTCGAAACGTTTCGCGCTTCCTCCAAACAGCTCTTCGTCCTCCATTTCCAAGCTTTCCCGCAACGACCACTGTTTACCCCTGCAATCCTTATCTCGGGCCCTCCGCCGCTATCGATCGATCTGGGCCCGATTCGGCGGCTTGCAGTGGAGGATAAAAAACGCAGTCGCGATCGTCGAAACGCGCGTTTCCGCACTCCTCTCGCGCGATCGATTCTCTCCTCCGAGCGTGTTTCGCTGTTCCAAAACTCGGAGAAACACGATTTCAGGCAAATTCGGTCGTCCGTCTTCCGCCGCCGATCATGATGCTGAAGATCTTGCGGAGCGCCGTCGTCGTCGCCGCGTTTTGCGTTCTCGCGAACGCGCAAACGTTCGAAACTGGAGATAACTCGACTGTGACGGGATGCTCGTGAGTTTTCCGGAGATTTCTGGTAGTTTCGGAAAATGCGCAATGTTGATTTCGTTTATTTCGAAGTTGGAAGTTGCCAATGATCAGTGTTTGTGTACTCGATGGCTTAATCTGATTATCGATCGCTTTTGTTTTGTTCCGTTTAGAATAATTCCTATTTTGCCGGTGATTTATCGATTCCTCGGCTTTCTTTTCGATCTGACTCGGAATTCCCAAATTTCTTTGATCCCGCTTAAAAACGTGTCCATTCGGTCGTAATACTAGCAAACCCGTTTCAGGTCGCACTGCCGCGTCGAAGACCCCACGCTGGAATGCTGGAACAAGACTCTCAACTTCTTCGAACGCATTCTTCTGGGCCAAATGCGGCACTACATCGCCGTGCAGATCAACATCGACCAGTGGCACCGACGCAACGACAAGCCCTACGTCATGGATTTCGCTAAGGTTGAGGAACGCGCCAAGGAGGCCATGGGTACGTGATTCTCCCCGTTCCCGTACTGAATTCAACGTTACAGAATCTCATCTCGTTCCCAAGGACCTCCTGAACAAAACGATCGTGGACAGCGTCGTCAAATCCATGATCGCCCGAGTCAGCGAAGAGTCCAGCGAGAAGATCAGTTGGGTTCCTCACTTCAGGTTAGTCCTGAGATCCCTGCATGGCTTATCTTCAAATTTCAGCTGTCCTCTCCCCTGCGAGCACCGTTCCGTGGTGTGGCGAAACCTCTTCATCGCTTCAATGGTCCTGAACGTGTGCCTCGCGATCGCCGTGGTTCCCTTCATCGTCCAGATGGTCAAACACGACAACGCGCACGCCAGCGAATCCCTCATCAGGTGAGAAGATCCCAGAAACTCGCCGCAAAACACATTTCCCTCAACATTCTAATTCCGTTTTTAATGTACATAATCATTGCCCACGATTTGCTCAAATTTTGACAGCTGTAATAAATGTGCCTTTCGACTTGCTAGAACGTGTTTCGAATGGTGAGAAATTGTTTATTCGATATCTTAATTGTAGCGACCGTAATATCGTCGACGGCTTGGACTCGGGAAACCAGGAAGAGCTGGGAACTCGGGCGCCGGAAAGCCGGGGATCCCGGAGATTTGGCCAGGCGGAGGAACGGTGTACTCGGAGATGTGGTAGTTGCCGAACGCGTGTCTCACGAAGCCGGAGAACGTGTTCCTGTCGTCCTCTCGCTGCTCCTTCTCTCGTTCCTCCTGGACCTTTGGCTCCGGGGTCCCGGCTCTGATCGCCTCGCCGTTGAAGAGTGTGTTCGGATCCGCCACGGCCGTGTCCCAGGATTTGCGGAATTCATCGGGGGTCGGGTTCCAGATGGGTGGAGGAAGATCTAAAGAAACGGTCGTTAGCAGAAATGCCGTTCCACTTACAGTTCGGCCTCACATAAGGCGAAATAGCCTCGTGATACGCTTGATAAGTGGGATCGTTGGTTGGGGAATATGGATGGTTGTAGATGTCGTTGGCATCGGGGAGGCTGGGAGCAGGGAATCCGGCTCCCGAGATCCCAGGGAAGCCAGGAAGGCCCGAAGAGAAGCCGTCTTGGGCAGAAACTGAGGAGATCAGAAGGACGGAAACAGTGAGGAGAAGAAGCATTTTGGAGGATGAGAGAAGAGATCGTTGGGAGGATTTTATAGGCGCATTCGGAACTCGATTGCATAATGAATTAATCCTCTTGAAGCTGATTTGGGGTCCGAAGACAAAGGGATCGAGAGTCGACGCGCTGAAAGGATTCCGAATGGCGGTTAATTAAGAGTGGAGCTGGATCTTGTTCCAGCAAAATGGCTTTGGTCAGCTTCTCCCTCGTATTGTTCCATCCAGCATGTAAGGCCAGATCAATCCACAAATTTATGTGCCAAATCACAACACGAAAAATAGAAATTTACAATAAAAATCCTGAAAATGAATACGAAATCCTATAGAAATGCGAAAGTCGCATGGCGACGTTCCGTGAATGTAAAGTTGTTGAGCAACAGGATGATTTGATATTGGAAGAAGTAGGACGAGGAAACGGGGAAGATCCTCGGGAATGCGGGTGATCACATGGGAACGTGCGAGAAGAGGTAGGAGACGCTCTCGCCGTTGTGCGTGCGGCGAATCGCTTCGGCCAGAATCATCGATATGTCGATGCACTGAAACAGGAGACGTTCAGAAGATCTCGAAGAACTTTCCAGGATACCTGAATCTTGCTGCACTTCTTCATGTTCTCCTCTTGGGGTATCGTATTCGTGACCACGACGGCCTCGAACGCGCTCTTGTTCAGTCGCTCGATCGCGGGTCCGGAGAAAATCCCGTGGACACAGAACGCGTAAACTTGGCTAGCTCCAGCCTCCACAAGCCTAAACAAAGAATCTTGACCCAGGATGAAACCTATACAACCCACTTGTCCGCCGCCAGGCAAATGGTTCCACACGTATCGGCCATGTCGTCCACCAGAATCGCCACTTTGTCCTCCACGCTTCCCACGAGGGTCATATTCTCCACCTCGTTCGCTCGTTTCCGTTCTTTGTGGATCAGCGCGAAATCAACGTTGAGGCGATCTGCGATGGAGGTGACCCTGAAAAGGCGCAGGGTGGGTTCAGCTGCACATTAGCCACCTCGCCACAACTGCCAGAAATGGTTACTAACCGTGATAAGAAGCGCTAAAGCGGGGGTTTAGGAAAGGAAGGTGGCTTCTTACCTCTTGGCTCCTCCGGCGTCCGGCGACACGATCACGGCGTCCTGCCAGTTCGGGATGGACTCGCGGATGTACTTCAGAATCGCCGGCTCTGCGTAGAGATTGTCCACGGGGATGTCGAAGAATCCTTGGATCTGCGACGCGTGCAGGTCCATTGTGATTATATGGTCGGCGCCGGCTACGGAGAGCATATTAGCGACCTAAACGAGCGAAGATACAGTAACCCTAAGAAATACCTTGACACTCTAATGTATCTTTGTGCCTCCAGGAACTATCACCAGGGAGCAGTTAATAACACACCCTCCTTTCCGGCTCCCACGTGCCCTTTCCGTCCGCCACTTCCTTCTGTTTACAGAAACGGCGCTGTTTTCTTCTTCGGCCCCGAAACGTACCAGTTTTGCACTGATCGGCGCACGCGACTTGTCCTTCTTGTCCTGGCGTGCGTACGGGAAACACGGGATTACGGCGGCGACGCGACACGAAGAGGCGATTTTGCAGGCGTTGATCATGATGAGGAGTTCCATGAGGTGGTCGTTGATTTCCCCGCAGGCGCTCTGGATGATGTACACGTCTTCGCCGCGCACTGATTCGCCGATTTCGACATTTGTTTCCTGGAATTGAGAGCGAATGTTGTGGTGTTTTCGAAAAGCAGAAAGTCATAAAATGAAGTTCTGAACAATACTTCAATTTCCAAGCCCCCAACACCCTCAATCCATCTCCCATTTCAATCACAGAACTCACCTTATTGCTGAACTTCTTCAACGACGCCTTCGACACATCGAGCTGAAGCCGCTCGCAGATCCGCTGGGTCAAATCGCGGTGCGAAGATCCCGAGAAGACCTTGATGTTGGGCATTCTGACTTCGATGCAGGGATCCGCGGTAAAATCGAGGTGGTCGAAGGAGTCGTGGGTGGTCGGGGTCGACGCGGAATCTATCTTGGCGGCTTCTTTCTGCGGAGTCGAGTTCGAGGAGGGGAGAACCACCGGCGTGGGACTGTCGTCCAGGAGGAACGCTGAAAAGAGATTCGTTAGACCGGGAAAAGTCGGTAGAACGCGAGAATTGAGTGGAGGAGAAGTTGGGAGGGGAGTCGGCGACGGTCGAGGACGAAGATCGCGCAGTCAGATGGAGTCGGCAAAAATAGGGGCACCGGGAAAGTGCACCCATCCTGCAGCTGGAGGGGGCGGGGAGGCGCCGATAAGGAGCTGCTGGGTGCGCGGAAGGGCGAAAACACGATTGAAACAGGTGCTGAGTAATATTTAATTGAATCGATTTTGGAGAAGAGATTTTTGTTCGATCGAGAAACGCGATGCAAAGTAGGAAAAGTCGGCCTTGAACCCTCGGAAGTGCACTCCCACAATCCGAGAAGGCTCTACAACCCCCTCTCGGGAACCAAAGACACAAACAGTTCCCCGAACAACATGATCTCTGCAAGCACACAAATGTTGTGCAGGAAGCAGCTGTGTTATGCCAACCGCCGAGAATCCGTGTGCACCTTCACTACCGACGGCGGCCGGCGGACGAAGAAGATCTTATCGGGCACGAGATGCAAAACTAATGTTCAACAGTTCAGAGTCATCGATCAGGGAGCAGAATACGCGGCGCCGGAAGAGAAAACAGAACCGCTGCGCTGCAAAAAACGTCACAAATCACAATCACGAGCTTTTTTAGGACGACGATGATAAGCTGCAGACGGAAAAGTGAAGCCGGAGGCATCAATTTCGATTGAAGGGGACAGATGGGACGCTGTTTTGGGTGTGGACGAAGTCGGAACAGGGCATCATTACACGGGGTATAAATCTCAGCGTAGATCTATATTTCGCGGGACCTTGAAATCTACGAGCGAGAGTCTGGAAATCTCACGAACAAGGTCCACTCTCCTCTCGCCCGGCTTCTCTTCATTTGTCTTCATTTTCTCAAAAGCAAACAAGCACCTCAAAACAGCGCGAAATCGCGTGTTAATGCAAATGGCGACCCTTTGACTCCCGGGTAATCGCAACGTCGCTCGAATCGATTCGACGCCGCGACTGCAACGAGAAAACAAGTTGACGAAGGGGCCGAAGCGCTTTTGGAGTGTTTACGACGCTCTTCCGATAGACCCACAAACAAACAATGAAGCCGGAGAACTAAATTCGAATAGGGAAGACCGGAGAAAAGGCGAAAACAGGTGCGGGAGAAGAGACGAGCGCAGGAGTCCCCCAGGAAATCTAGTATGAATGGAATGTCGCCGGAGAGAGGAGTTGGCGACGTGTGAAGCCAGGAATTGCGTGAGGGATAAGCCGGGGCTAGCAGGTGAGTCAGGAGCGCGGATATGCCAGGGTTTCCTTGGGGATCGGAAAGGAATGTCTGGGTGGCTGGGATTGGGAGGAAGGGTTTGCGTGAGAGGCGTCGGGAAATCTAATTAGTTTTAGAGGCGTGTGCACCTGTTCCCCGTTGGTTTGTTCGTGGGTTTTGTAGCGAGTGGAAATGGGAAACAGAGGAAGAAAGTAGAAGGAATTGAGCGTGGAAAGGTAGAACGCAAAGTTTCGAGGTGCAAGAGTCTTAAATCCACTTTTTTGCTTATAACCGATTCTCCACTTATCCGACACGATTCATTCCACACCTGATCTCCAAGCACTTAGAAACAGAGCCTCACAAATCTCAAACCTTCTAATCCCCCTCGTCTCCCTTCCGCTCCGATTCTTCCCAACGAAAATTTCCATCTGCTTGCTCAATGACGCGAAAAAACAAACACTCCTAAAAATACCCGTCGCGATCAAAATGATTCCTGATTTTGTTACCAAAACTGGTGCCCGATCGACTGCGACCAGAGAACGTAGCGGCCCTTTTCGAAACGAGGCGTAAACAAGCGGAGTCCAAAGATCCAAACAGAGGAAGAAAACAATGCGGCAGATTCTCCGGGCGCCTCGCGAGGGTGTGGAATTCCACAAGCTCTCGATGGCGTATAAAACGTGGAAATCCACCGAGAAATGACGCGAATGAGAATTCGTTCGACGGCGGCGCCGAACGATTGCATTATTAGTTTCGCCTACTCCTCCTCATCTTCTTCTTCTCCGTCCTCCTCGTCGTCGCCTCCTTCCGCTTCTCATTTCGGGTCTTCTTATGAGGGGAAAGAGTACAAGGACTCGGGTCTTAGTACGATCCTGGATCTCGGCTTAGAAACCTCTCGGAGCCCCGACCCGCAGATCCAGGCCACCTAATACATCCGCTCGCCTACCTTTGTCGCGCGGACTCGGCGAGTGCTGTTGCTGGTGCTGTCGGTGGCCGCCTAGCAACATGCTTTCGGAGTTCCCACGAACGTGTCGAGATTAGAAAAGTCGGGAAAACGGCGCTAAAAGGGACAGTGGCCGGGAATCCGGCTCGGGGAGTCAACGGAGGCGAGGGCGGGACTTGTAGTTACTTCGTGGAGCGAAGACGCCTCGCAAACAACAGCAAAGCCACGAGGAGGAGCGCGGGCACAACACGCCCTGAGGACACATGATCCAGTGAACGGGTCCAGAAGGTGGCCGGGAAAGCCGCCGAGAAAATGCGAGAAAACGACGGAAAACAAGGCGAAGGACCCGGCGCAGCGCGAGACCAGAGATCGGCTGGGAGGCTGCAAAGATGGTCGGGTTGGAAGAGATTAATTGGGGTGCTGGGAAACAGATTTTTGCCTGCACTTAAAACTAATTAAAGGACGTGTTTACGGAAAGCGAGAAGGGGAGACGGTCGGCAGACGGGTCGCGGTAAGGGAAATGTCAATAAGTGCCAAAAGGAAAACAAGAGACGTTTATTTATTGGATCGGAGAAGAAGGGAGGAGGAAGGAAGAGGAGCAGGAAGTGATATCTGAGTTATCAGAGTAGAGAAGATTGTTTGCGGTGGAAGTTCCATGTGACCAGCAAAAGTTCAGACCTTTTGCAGCTTTTGAACCAACTTGAAAGTTGCTAAGGAAAACGGGAATAAACGACTCGAGATCGCGATTGAATCTGTTCTGAATGAAACCTTCTTCAATACGCAAGATACATTTCTGTAGTGAATGACTAAGAATCGACGCGGACGAAAGATTGATCATTGTGAAGGCGGACATTGGAGTCGGGAAGCTCGAGATAAAAAATCCTTAGTCGTTTTTTTGTTTCTGTGGTAAAATGGCTTTTTCTTGACCGAAACTGTGCATTCGTGACTACCGCGTATATTGACTTTGACCGCCATTTTTGAAGTTCCCTGGCAGATTCGCTCTCTCCGCCGCACTCCAATCTATTTCTGATTTTTTCCTATCAGGAGCCGCCAGGACTCCGTCCGGCCACCACTTCTTCTTTGCTTGTCCTAATCTTGTTTTTGTACACTCGGCAAAAGATCGTCGCAAAAGGACACCAAATCGTTTTTTCCGACTGTACAAAACCGAACTTTGGACGCGCGACGGCGAAAACAGCTTCGTTCCAAGTGTACCAGCGTCGGTTCTGCAACTTTTCCGCCTTCCTGAGCAGTCGGCGTCGCCGCGAGCGCTCGAGCTGATTGACCGTTTCCGGTCGGAGTTAACGTGTTGGGAAGCGAAGCAGATGATTAGTTAAAAGGATTTTGTTATGAGGTCAGGAGGACGGGAAGCAGGGAAAGAGGGAGTCGGGAAGTTGGGAACTTGCGTTTATATTTATGGTTTATGCTAAATGATTTCCCGGAATCCGATTTGGGTTTAAGTGGATGGCGAGAGGAGGAGAGGAAAGCGGATAAATATGGCATTTGACGAAGGAAGACAAAGAGAGCAATTGGGGCGACGATTATTTCAAGTTTTGTTTTGATAGATTTGAATTAGTTGAAAGTTCGAGGAAGTGATGAGAATGACGCAGAGGCGCCGTTTTGATTGTTTCTCTCGTAGTCTAACTTAAACAACGAATCTTCGATAACACCGGTCTCGCCTGGTTCGACCTCGCCTACAGCACTTCTTTGTGTAGATATACCTTTGAAACTCGAAATCTTGAATTTCATCATCAGAAATTCCAAACTGTTCCTTGTGCTCATTCAATGCAGATCAGGGTGTTTTGCCCTTCGAGGAGTCGTTTAAAAGGTCGCCGTTAAAAATGCAAATTTCATTGCTGTTCGAACGAAATCCTGTTTATGACTTCAGCGAATCCCGGAAATTCCATTCACAAACGGTTTTTGGCTTCATTCACTCTGAATCATTCTCGAATTCCGCGCAGAACTCCAATTCTCTGTCTCCCAAAGCCAAAAGCCAAGACCCTCTTTGTTCACCCCGATCTTCGCGAAATAATGCACTGCGAACAATCTTTTTTAAATGCCGAGACACCCTCGAGACTCGCGGAAATTTCGCTCGCGTGATCCAGCATCTCTTCTTTATCCTGGCTCGCTTTTTCCCTTCGCGCCACACACGGCGGCAATGAATAATTGAGTGGGAACAATCGGCGTCGCCGGAGTCCCTCGCGCTGTCTCCGCTCCGATTGTCCATCTGCGGTTCCCGCGTGGCGATGTTTGAAGAACGCGTCGGGATGAAACTCTATTTCGGGAGTTCGCACGTGGAAGGGACTCGCGTGTTGGGACGAGCAGACGTGAGATCGCGGAGAAGACTGTGCAGGTGAGTGACGAGGGGTTCGTTTCCGAGAAGTCCGGAGTTTAGAGATGTTTCGGGATTAAGGGGTTTCCTCAGACCGCCGACGTCTTGTTGCTTTGAGTTTCAAGTCGCGCGCAATTAACTTTTATGCGTTTAAAGAAAAGAAAAACAACTTTTTGCGCTGTAACCAGTTTTCGGGTTGGGAGGAAGAAACGGTCTTTGGGACAAAGTCTGTTTAGACTTCTTCTGCTTCTCCCAAAGGTCATGTTTAACTCCGTTTCGTTTGCCGACGTGCGAGGACAAAAATGTAGCTGTGGATTCTGGTCCCAAAGTGCTTTTTTATCAGCTGCCGGTTGTAGGCGTCAAACAACAATTTCCGAACTTTCCGACTATTTCTGATTCTCACAACTCGGTTTAGGACTTTTTCGGATGTACTTAGGTTTGTTCGATTGTGGGACTCGTTTGAGGAAATCGTTTAGTTCAGGAAATCCTCATGTCGATTGCAGAACCCGAGTCTCCGATCTGCGCCGCAGCATCTAGGGTCTGGACTCGGAAACTCTGCAGAGCCGCTAAACGTTCCGTGGAAATAAAAGGGCGCCAGGCGGAATTATTGGGCCATCAACTCATTCGGGCCGACGATTGAGTCCCTGGTTCACCGAGGCGTTCTAATCCGTGTTTCGATAGGAAACTGCGGACGAAGGTGAAGGAGTCCTGTTTAGGAGATTCTGTGGTTCTGGCTTCCGGTTTACTTTCTCTCTGCTTCATGCTTTTTCCGGCAATCGCATGTTCAGGCGTCGTTTGGTCAAAGCGGAATGCAAAAAGAGGACATGAATTCGCGATTAAACGCGGTCACGCGACGAAACGCGCTTAGTTTCGGTCCCCACACAGCCATTCTAAATTTAAAGGAGTAACACGTTTTGTAGGAACGGCCTCTTTGTCGCTTTTAGCCACCAGAGCTATTCGGAGTCCGAGGAGACATTCCCCTCTTCCACTGCACCCAACAGGCCTCCTCTCGGAAGCGGATCTCCTCTCCACTAGAAACAAAAAACGCAGTAAAACTTGCGGATCTAATGAAATCCGCCTTCCAGAGCTAACCGCATTATTCGCTGACGTGGGCACTTATATTTCTGTTGTCGCAGGGAGATTTGTAATTCGATTTGTGCTCGGCACAAAGGAGTCCGGACGCCCCACGTTAGGCGAAGTGGCAGCACGGTTTTGGGTTCTGGTGGCGCAGTTGGGAGGCTATTTTCGGTAAATAGCGTTGGACGCCTTCTTAGGCTCGATCAAGAGTGTCTGGGTACTTCGGCTCGAAAATACCTCTTCGGATACAGAAACTTCTTGTGTTTGCCCATCTGACTCATTCGCTTCTTCCATGACGTGCCCCCAGCTCACAGTCGATCTCTGTCGTTCCACAAAAGACGCTCTCGCGGGTAGTTCTTCCCGGCCTTTACAACGCAATCCGCTTTGTCACCGACTCCAAATGTTTCTGCGTCAGTTTCTACGCGATTCGCGTGTTATTTATTCGAGCCAACGCATCAAAGTTCCTAAGCGCCGTTCGCCGGTGTTAGGCACTCGGGTTCTTCGGGTCGCTTTAATACCTCCGCCTCATCCTTCCTACCTATCCTCCCCTCCTGGACTCTTCCTCCTTCTCCTACACCCGACGTCCATTTCCTGTTTTCGTTCGAAGCATTCGGGGGACAACCCAAGGACGGATTACTGTCGCCTCGCCGCCCTCGATCGTCCCGAACGCACGTGACCAGAAGTCGGCCGCGACTTTTGCTCCATTTCTTCCTGCCGCAAGTCCAAAATCGAATTTGAACGCATCAGCTGAACGAAGAGGTTCCAGGGAAACCCACTTTCGCTTTCTCAGTTTTGGACCGCTTGGTTCCTGGTTCTTCGCACATAATTCGATTCTGGACTCGTTTCGAGTGTTTCCTCCCGACTACCATTCTGCAACATCTTTATCTTCCAGAATTCATCCGGAATCCGAAATGTCGACATTGTAGTCGTCCAGTTATCCCCTATTTGTTTCTTTCACGCTTCTTCGGTCTTCAAAACGTTGTTTTCTGCGTGTCAGGAATCTTTCGCGCGCTGACCTAAGTAAAAGGGAATGTCAAGCATCACCGAAAGGACGTGTTTTCCCAGTTCTGCGGCCTTCGGCGGAATTTGATATTTCTGCTCGTTTAGAATCAGCCGCTTTTTGCGAGTCCCAACGACCTGCAGTCCCACATAAACCTCCGTTTCTCTAAAATTAGCTTTACAATCCTCCCGTCGTCAAACTTTCGACATTTCCGAAATCGTAAAACGCGCTGATAACCGCGCTCATCCGCCGCCTCCCCCACATGTCCTCGCTCCCCTTCAACACATGTGAAAGTCTTCGTTTTGTCCTTTTTCTGTTTATCGGGACTTCTCCCAAGGCGATTCTCCTCCTCTCGGCCGTTTTTGTTTATTTTCGGGCGACTCTTGTATTTCCAGGAAGAGTTAGTTCGCCCCGTGAACTTCGCGTTCATCCGAAACAAGGCCGTTGTTTGATCCACGGCGTCCAAATTGGATTATTCGCATCAATTTTTCACTTTTTCTTTGCAAATTCGATGAGGCGAAAACTCCCACTTAATTCGAAAAACATGAGTTCCGAAGTGCTCTCCGAGTTTGGGCGCACTTTTAAGCCTGGACGACTGCGGAAACGTAGATTGTTTTTCCGGATCCCGCGAATCCCACGTTCCCCGATCTCTTTCTGCGCATCTCCCCTGGAACAAAGCTAATTATTCTGCAAGGCGGCTTTGCAGGAAACATTTCGTCTTCGGAATTCGCTCGGGAGCGTGTGACTCAAATGCAAATAGAAGCGTCCCCGAAAGGACGCGCCTTTGGGATGCAGAACGGATGAACCTGTCGTGAACTTGGTCCTGGCGACAACAGCTGATCCCGGAAGACGAACTGGAGTTGTACACGGTGACCCAAATTAATCTTGATGGGAGTTCGGACACCAGAGGTGAAAACAGCTATTTAGGGTACTCTAGCGGGCGGAAGAGTGGGCGGCGCTGAAACTGCACTTGGCAGAACAAGATTATCTGTTTGGACTCTTGAAAGCTTCTCTTATCGTTAACGTGTCTTTCTGCTGACGGCTCTAGAATCCTCCCCCGAGTCGTTCTTACCCGGAAGCGCCTTCCAAGACCGCTAAACAAACAATAAACAACTGCAAGTTGCTTCCCTCTCGTGTCTCCCTGGAGTGTTTTGTCCTCATAAGTAGATCCCAAGCCTCGAAATCTCTGGAATAATCGCCTTCCCAACACCGATTCCAAATTTCCAAAAGGCGTCCTTCCTGTTATTCCACTCCTCGCAGACGGTCAGCAACGTTTCCCAACGTGCTCCGTCTTCATCTTCGGCTTCTTAGGAAATTTGGCGGAAAACAAGGAGACGTTCCAAATGTTCCTTCTTGACAGATTGAATGAGTCGCCGCCGCTGGGCGCAGGATGTTTTCCCCTCGGCGCTTCTTCGTTTGGCGTCGGCTAATCTTCCCGCGCGAGTCGCTTCGGCCGCCCCAGATCTCTTACCGGAACCAACTTGGCTGGTCTTTGGAGTCCTGGTTCTCGGCCTTTTTGACCTTAGAATGGCGGAGGAGGTCTGGAAGAACTCGAGAGAACTGGGAACCGGCCGCATCGTTTAAAAGCGTCGATGGGTCATTTCTGAGTGCCTCCACGAATTATTCAGGAGGTTCCCACGGAGGCGAAAACGTTTCGCTCTTTGTTCTCGGGTCTGCGGTGGACACAAAGGAGTTCGATGACTGCATTAACCTCGTCGCGTAGTTTTGCGGAACTTCGAATTTCCCAAATCGTGTTCGGAACGGAAGTTTTCGAGAGACGCGTTCTTTGATTGTTTCCGCGTAAGCCGTAAAAGGAATAAACGGCTCATTTGGCTAGATGGGGTTGTTTTCGGAGAAGTACAGGACACGATTCTGCCCTTGTTTCCAGATTAGCATTTCGATATCCCTTTCCGCAGATCACGTTCTCCCTAAGCCTGGCCCGCACCCTTTCCTCTCTCTTTCCGCGAATTCTCGGAACTCTGCCGTCTCCAATTAATCCTTGTTGTCCTCCTTCCGGCATTAAAGTCGTCCGAAGAGACCTCCGACTGCTTTCTGGTCCCGAGTCCTCCCTCGCAGCGGCCAAGAACCGTCGCGAAAACAGCCTAATCTCGCGCAGATCTCCGCTCTCCGCTTCGGTCATCTTTCATCGGGTCCACGCTTATCGTGGTCGCCTCCTCCGCCTCAGGAGTCTTGTTTCTCCGTGCAAACGACTCGGAAATGTTATTCTGGACTTCGCCGGAAAGCGGATTCGAACCATCGAGCTCAAAAGGATGATGGACCTGAAGCTCTTCTTCGCGTTTTCGATTTTGCGAAACTTTGGAAGAAAACAAAGAAACATTTCATGAATCGATCATTTTTCCCCGCGATGACAGGTCGTCTTGGGACGCGATTCATGCGAATGTAGTGGTCGGCAACAATGTTCTTGCGGGGAACGTTGGAGGAGGCCCAGGTGGGATCTCGTATTCCTGACGAATGAGGCTTGTTTCTTTGCTGTCCGCGCTGTTTTGGAGGCTTTTGTCCTCGCCGGCTGCATCAGTTGCATGAGGTCGTGTTCAGATGTGCCTTCAAACGTTGCATGCTGATTTTGAAACTGGGCAACGGTGCTAACCTAGGGATCTGGTCAGCTCTCCTTTGCTAAATCCAGGTTTAGCGCAGAATACCTCCAGACGCTCCCAATTTTTCTTCCTTCTAAAAAGGACGCCGTTTCCCTCTTGGGACTTGTAAACATTCCCAGTTTTCTCAATTTCAAGATGCAGATCTTGACGGCAGAGGATTATCAGGCCGTTTTTTGTCGTTTAGAGCACTTCTTTGCTGGGGGAGTCTGGCTGAAATCTTAGGAATCGTCACTTTGCATCTTCTTTGTTCCTTATTTTCTTCCTTATCGCGGGTTCCCTCGAGGGCTGTAAATATTCGTTCTCCACGTTTATTCTTCGAACTCTTTGGAAACTTTGGATTTCTTGAAAACCAAAAAAACTCTTTTTTAAATTCAGATTCAATCCTATTTTTGTCCCAACCCCATTTCCTCATTTGACCCGTCAACCCCCTAACACCTCCCCAGCGACTAATCCCATCCTCAACTCGATGTCTCCTCGTCTCCTCGGACCATTTTCGACCTCGCGTGCGTCCCGTTTCCTGTGTTCCCGTCTTCTTCTTCGCCGTCTGCGACTCCTTGTGACTCATTATTGTGAGGAGGACTCCGCTGGAATCGGAGCGGAGGAAGCGACTTCCCCAAAACAGTGACGAACGCACATCGGATTTGTTTATTCTTTGCGAGTGCGCCAAAACCGCTTAATCGATGGTTCCAAGGCTACAGTCCGGAAGCCGGGAAGTTAAGTGCATCCCGGGTGAAGCCTGAAACTGTTGCGGGCACATCATTTGCCTGCAGTCGCCTGTTGGCAAAACAAGAGATACGAATGTTTGTTTGTGCGGAAAGATCGAAGGGCAAAATAGAAGATGTACTCCTTGGAAATGAGGATTCTGAGCAGATGGGAGGAAATGTTCGTATATCAGTGCGGTTTGACGTTTCTGTCCTTAAGTGAGTGCCGTGGAGAGGAGAGCTCGTGGGGCCGGGATTTGCGTGGATCCTGTTCGAGATTTTGGAGTTTGTTGTTCGTTCACGGGGAGTTCATGTATCCTCAGCTGCTCTTTTCTCCCGTTTCGCCTCCTGTTGAGCGGATTCTGCGTGTACATGCACTATCATACCGAGCTTGCAGATCTCGCGACGAGAGCTCGGGCCGTTCTTCTGATATTACGTTAGCTCAAACCCAAATTCTCACGCGTTATTCTGTTTGTTCTGATTCGGAGTTTCAATTTCCTTCGGAATCTTTCGGCGTCTTCAGGCGCCAGCCTGGCCGAGATAAGCGCGAGAGGAGGGACGCGGGGCGTGGTCCTGAAAAGTGCGTCACAGAACACTTCGGACCGTCTTCTTCTTTCAGACCCTCAATTGCTCATGTGCCTCCGATGGCTTCTGCAGCCGATTTGCAATTACTGAGAGTTTATTCTAATTAAGTGGAGGAAACGAAGCTGCCGGGATGTCGACGCGCCGCCAAGTGAGTTCTTTGGGTCGGTCTTTGGTGGGTTTAGAATATCGGGGTCCGAGGGTTGTGGGGAGAAGATGGCTCTGAAGCTTGGATTCTGGCGACTTCGGTCGTATTGTCCCATGCAGGAATTCATGCGATTTCCTACTACCACCGGCGTGACTGGGCGCTGTGATTACGAGAGATCTTAGAATCCGAAGAATGATTTATTGTCACGGAATTGTTTTCTCGTGTTTCCAGAAACAAACGGTTCAAACGAGAAAATTCAATTCTCGGAATTTGACTGCAATTCGAGTCTCAGACTCTCCCCATACAGAACCTCATAGGCATTGTATCCATTCTAATCTCACCAGGAAAAACAAGATCAGCTCCTAAGCTGAGAAGAACGATTCTTAATTCGAACCACGCGAATTCGCCGGTTCTGTAAAGGATTCCAACAGAATTGCAACGTCGGGGAAACTTGGATTCTTTGTCGCCTCTCCCACGCTTCAGTGCCCAACAATGGGTCTAGTTAGCATACCAAACGTAGCCAAAAGAGGGCAACTCCGGCGATCTCTGGCCGCGTGAATTATGATCAACCCTCCTTTCGGGTTTCCGAAAGCAGCAAAACACAACTCGGCGCTCTTTGCTCTTCGTCGCCTCTTCTGGGAACCTCGCGGGATGCGGCTGAGTGAGGGTTGCGGAAACAAACTCGGCCTGGAATCCCCAAATTAAACGCTTAATTAATCTCCGATGTTTGGTTTCCCGGCGACGCTGGAGGCTCTCTTGTCCCGACTCCACTGTTTCCTGTGTCCTTTTCGGCCGTTTTTCCGGCGACCTCTTAGGCAACACGCACCAACTCATCCCAAATTAACCCGCGAATCTAATCCAACTCCTCGTCGTCCCACAAAAACCAAACGAATAGGCGGCGACGACGTTTCCCCGTCCTCCGGGAGGCAATTAGAGGCGCTGACATCCACTGCGCCTCCTCTCGCTCGCCCGCTTATCCATTGGGCGCTTATCAAAACAAACACAAAATCGGAATTTGAAAGTCGCTGATTTATTTATCGTCGTGGAGGAGAAGAAGATCCTTGCGGCTCTTTGGAGACACGATTTGGGCGAAGCGTCCAAGAGGTTTGGGGGAACCATCAAGAAGCGGAGGGATTGGGTCAATTTCAAGCCGAGTTTCACTAATGACTGGTCGGCGACAACTGCGGACTTTGGTCTTTGATGGGCGCCGCCTGATTGGAGACTAACTTTGATTCACACAAAAAGTCGGATTCGTGAAGGAGGAGAGAAACAGGAGAACGGGAGAAAGGAAACAACGCCCGAGAAGGAGTTTTGGGGTGGACTTGGCTGATGGACTTTGAGGAGACGGGGATTAGGAGGCTGCTTAGGGGAAAGACGGAGAATTCAAGTTTGTAGGGCCAGACATGGCCTGAGGAGGAAGGATAACTCGATTTGATGCCGGAGAGATGAGTCAGGGACGAGTCTTGGTTTTCACATGACGAGGTATGGCTGGGGTTAGCCTCGCCAAAAGTACCTTGCACCCTTGAAGCCTACATAATCCTAATCCTCTCGTAGACTTCGACCTTCACGTGCCTCATTTCCCTTATTAGTTTACACTCCTCCCCGTCATCTCAAAACACATCTCCAAAGCAATCCGAGCTTTTCCTGAGGCGCTCGCTCTCCTTAAAAATGCTTTCCGCCCGAATCGAATCTTCCTCGGAGTCAGTTATTAGGACACAAGATCAAAAGTTGGAGAAGCTAAATTTAGAGTTTCGAAGTGGAAGATGCTAAATAAGAATTAGCGAGCACGTCCTCCAACCTCGAAAATACGAAATTCTGTTCTAGGGCAATTAAAAACTGAATTGTCGCGCGGCGGGGAAAAGTGTTTCCGCTTTGGAGGAAACAAGCAAAACGCGGAAGAAAGAATTCGTCTTCAGGAAGAACTCAAAATTTAGCCTGGCAAACGAAAAACCCAGATTTGTGGCCAAGACTCATACAAATCCCAAAAAAGAGTTTCCGGGAGGCAGAGATCACTCGTATAAGTAGTATCCCGGCTTCTCAGAGTCTCCTGCAACACCATCTCCTTTGTGTTCTCTCCGTTCCCAGGCGCCCAGCCTCATCTCCTGGCTACTGGCACCACCGTATCGGTTTTTAAATAACCTTCCGAAAGCACTGGCAGCCTGTTTTCCGCCGCTTCGAAATTCTGTTGTTTTCCAAGCCGTTTCCCGTTTTTCCAGAACTCCTATTTAAGGCCCCGAATACAACGGCCCGAGATCTATTTACGATTGCAAGTGTGGGACCGTTTTGTGTTTTGCGAATCAGAGTGGGAGCGTGTTCCGTATAAATAGCGCTTGGAAACGAACGGTTCTTTTCTCCTTGGCCGTAGGTCCCCCTACATCCGTGATTCTCTCAGAGATCGAGTTCAGCCACGGAAATCTCTACTTTCGTTTTCACCTCCAAACTTGTCATTAGTCTCAATTTGTTTTCCCAGCCGCCGTCTTCGACTGCAGCGGTGGTCATAAGGAAGTTTGTCGTCGGGGGCCCTTTGGGTTTGACGGATTGCCGCGATAATAACGGATGTCGTTTGGGTGTTTTCTCGCGTAAACACTCTCCGGCAACGTTTTAAGAGGTTGTGGAGGGCGGGATTGAAAGACTTTGCAGTGCTCGAAGATGCAAAACCTGGAATTCTCGAAGGAGATCCTTCATGCAAAGACTTCGACCAACCACCAACATCTTGTTTTCAAGTTCTTAATTTCCGTTTTTCCACAGCGGCATTTAATTAAGTCCGAAGAATCTTCAGCTGACCGTCATAACAACGTTTCTTGGTTGTTTCTTACCCATTTTTGGTCGTCCAGAAGTCTTCAAAACTCTCTTTGTTCATATTTACCCAACCCACATCTCAGCTACAAGCTTCTGGAATCCAAAAGTCATGTTTCTCTTCTGCACTTGGCTCTGTTGTCCCAAATTGAACGTGTATCAGGGAGAGAATCTCGCCTGCACTCTTGTGTCATCGACCTCAATTTGGGGTTTCCGACAAGTTTTCTTTCGATCGGAAGGCAATTACAGAAGAGTACGAATTGCGTGCCAGAGTGCAAGTTTTGATAAAACCGAAGATCGGGCGAGGGATACCCAAAGACTCCCACTCAGCTTGGGAAGGG
>KN167037.1:297-18168 GCA_000757745.1 Steinernema scapterisci | reverse complement strand
CCCCCCCAACAATGTTTTCCCCGGTCCTAATCTCCCGAATCCACTCCAAACAGCTCTTCTTTTCTTTGCTCTCTGCCTCTGAAAGTTCGTCCGAAACGTTCGCGTCAAGACCATACGTTTTGTGATTTTAGTCAAAAGTGTAAAAATTCTTTCGGATTGTTTGTGAGTAGTCGTCAGCTGCAAGCGACGTTCCTCTGGACTATCCAGAAGCACAGAAACGGGGATGATCGAGGGAAGAGAAGGAGAGACAGAGATTGAGGAACAGCGCTCGAACGTTCTCCCGATATCTTGCTTTGATAAGGATAAACAGGGGAGAACTTGATTCGAGAATCGACAGAAAACCTAAGAGCGCACAGAAGCATCAAAGAACCGGCTCTAGTTACAGAATGCCTACTAACTTCAAACGTTGTTTTCAAGCTTTCGCCAGAGCCACGAATTGCGTGCAGTCGACTCCTTATCACCGAACTCCAACTAACCTTCGCGAATCCCAAAATCCTCTTACGTGCCCCCACTTCCTTCCTTCTTCCCTCTGTCCCAACCCCAACTCTCCGAACGCACGTCAACATCCGTTTTCCCTTTTTGGATATCGAATGTTTCCAAATCCTCTGATCTCCACGGAACCTTAAACAAACAAACCTAATGTTCCATTTGGCTCACATGCTTCCAGTTGCGCGGTGGTCGAGGCACCTTCTGTTTCCAGCGCCATTTTCAGTCCAAGTCGCATTTTTCTTTTCAAGTCCAAAACCAAGATTTCCCTGAGAAGATTCGAAAGCGTTTCTGGGCAAATCCACGAGGAAATTTGTGGCTGTTTTCCGCGGTTGTGGCCGAGTGAATAGGGAATCCTTGGCGAGAACTGTCGTTCGGGCGCCTCCTTTTAGCGACGTTTTAAGTGACCCAAACTGGAAACGCGTTCCGAAGGCCGCCGTTGTTTCCACGTAACGAGTAATTAGGTTGTTTTGATGTTTGTTTTGACTTTCCTGGTCCTCGGGGAACCCATTTGGGACAAGCCATCTTAGGCCCGATGTCCCCTGACCGTACTTTAAACGCAGATTCGGGGAGGGCGGAGGTCGTTGTAGCCAACTCCGCGGCGTCCTAAACTCCCCTTCGCCCCATCCCTAACCGCTTAATTCGGCTTCGACGCACCCAACTCCGAACGACCCTCCTTCGGGCACAACAAAGATCCTATCTCGCCTATTTTTACGGAAGAACCTGCTCCTCTTTCCTAAAATCGTCGCCCCAACCAAAAACTACAAATCGAAAACGTATTTTTGCCGTTTAGAGCTACCGTATCCCTCCTCTCGCGTCCATTCCAGCTTCCCAACCTTGCGACTTCCCGCCTCAATCTCCCGTTTTCCGTTTTCCAAACCGAATTTCGTCCTCAAAAATCAAATAAAGAATCAATCGTCCCGAACACGCCAAATTCCTTAGCCATTCTCATCTCACTGCTTCCACGTCTTGCACCGAGGACGACTTGTAAAACTCATCCGTTCTCCGCATTCCGTTCGACCCCTTATCTCCGAGTGCATCGATTCTATATTTGGCGCGATGATCAGATAGCGGTGGCGACGCCGAGGAGCGGAGTTAACAACGATCGGCGCCCGCTTATCACTTCCAAGTATCGATCGAGGCGCGCAAGACGCTTTTCAAAAGCTCCGAAAGCCGCGGGAGGATTCTGGGCTTATCGCCGGATTCCCGGCGCCCGTTTTAGTCGATCGCTCGTGTGTCTTCTTCTTAATTTAGTCGCCGTTTTAGGAGAATTTGCAACCACGTTGCTGGGCAGCTGAGAGCACTTAGCGGGGATCTCGAGTAGTTGGAATCTGTTGCTCTCCGAGGGGAGATTGATGGCGAGGTGTGCTGCGATTGGTTCCTTCTGGACCGGGGTTTCAAAGTCTTGGCTCGAATGTTCGAGATAAGCCTTTTTATGTTTTGTTCGATTCTGTTTTTGTCGCGAATGACGTAGAAGATCTTTCTGAACCAGGTATCCCCGGATTTCGTGATAAGCGAGTTCGAGTCCCTTGTACTTGATATCAGGGGAAAACAACGACTTCCGGTGAAGAACCGAAGATTGGAAAGGCTTGGCTCATTTCTGATTTTCAATTTGAAGTCCTCGCAACCTCTCAAATCCCAAAAAACTGTTCTATTTCTGTTTTCGCTCGACCTGAACTCTCCAGAAATTTCCAAAAAACAGAATCATCTCCCAAAACAGAATTTTCCGCCGGCCTCCCACGTACCCCAGCGACCCCCGTCCTCCCCTCACAATGGTTCCTCCCAAAACTCTCCCCCGCAAATCATATTTCCGAACAACATTTCGAGTCAGCGTTCTCCGCCGCTTGTCGCCTTCATTCATGACGATGACTCTTTGTTTCAACGCTCGTTTAGCCGTTCCCAGGCGAAAAGTTCCTCGGGGCCTCTGAACCTTACTGTACTCTTCTGGCGTCTTCTTCCAGTTTCGGTACGTGGGATTCCAGATCCTATCGCAGGAGGAACTCTGAAAGCACGCGCGTCGCGGTGGCTCTTTTCGGCCCCTCCTCCGCCTCGCGCCTTCTCATCGCCGAACTTTTGCTAATTTCAAAGAATCAAAAACGATTCGGAATGATTCACGCGATCTAATCGAACTCCACAAGACTCAGGCCTGATTAATAAGTGTCACTTCACATCTTCGTCCCAAACTTTCGGTCAGCGCGCACTCCGAGATTAAATGTGGCAAAAGTGGAAAAGGACAACATGGAAAGGACAGATTAGGATCTGGTTTGCGCCTGAGTTGTGATTGGGCCAAAGACTGCCTTTGGTTTCGGCCTTCTATTTACGTTGGCCGGAAGAGACCATAATTCATAAATAACCAAAAACGGGCGAAGACGGATGGGGGACGAGTTTGAAACGTCCAGATTTTGTCTTTTTTGAGTCGAAAATATCCTTTTCGGGTCACGTTTCGATTTCCAAAAATGGCTCATACGCGGAGTCAACTCCAAATTTGTCGCGTCAAAGCTCTATCGTTCTAATGCGCCAGACGTCGATTAATCCCACCGCTGACACTTCCTTGTTTTCCGCCGAAAATCCAGGATCTGGCTGCTACTGCTTCCATCGGTTCCACCTGGCCCGAACCTCCAAGACCAAAGGTTTTCTCGCCGTTTCTTGAATTCCGAAATTCAGAACTTTGAAAGTGCCAGGCGTGTCATAATCCTGTTGTTGACATCCCCCTCGTAGTCGAAAATGGCAGATTTGGGTGTTATCCTCAAAGTACGCTGGATTTACGTCCTGTCTTATCTGCCGTCCAGATATAGAATGATCCCCTTTCAGGCCCAAAGCTCGGAGATCTGCAACGCCTAGTTTCAAATACCAGTTCTTCGAGATCAAAGCTTAATCCATCTTCTAAAGAAAGCGTCCGCCGACTTTTTTCTTTTCTGGCTTTGATCCTAAGAACAAAAGAGCGCTTAAGTGATCCCAGCTGCACGTTTACCTCCGGGGACATTCTGTTTTCGAAAACACATGTAATCCCTGTGATCTGCTTGCCTCGGTCCAAGCGGGTCTCGAATTTGCTCCGTCTGGATACAGCTTCAACTTCAAGAATCGCGGCCGATCTGACTCATTTTCCGTCTACGTAGACCACAATTCTAGGCATTTGAACCCGCCGATGCTGATGACCCACGTTTCCAACCTCCCAGCCAGCCTTCCAGACTTCCTCCCAACCCATTTCACACCCGAACAGTTCCATTCGCATAAACGTTAGGAGTGTTTTTCATCGCCGAATTCGCCGCCGCGTCCACCTCTTCCACTCCGCAATTTCCGCGTTTGTCCAGCCAGAAACGTTTTTCCCAATTGCGAAATTCTCCGCCTGGGTAAATCGCCCCTTCGCCACTCGCGTCTTCATTGTCCGAGGTCGTTACTGCAGATTCTAAGCACATTATCTGTCAAAAGCCTGTAATCTCCTCTCCAAACAAAGAAACGTTCTCATCAGAAACCGCGCGTCCACGGCACTCGAGGCGCCTAAAAATAGAATCGACAAAGAGCACTCGAATTGGATGTTGCGCTGCGGACGGAGGCCGAAGACGTCTGGAGTCAATTGCGGCAAACTTGTTTTCAGGCGGTGACTCAAGGGAGTGACTAGAGGACGGAGTTTCTCGGCTTGAAGACGGGGTTGCGTTGCAACGTTTGCAGATTCAGTTATTCCATCTTTGTGCCCATATCGTAAGCTCCGATTTACTCTCTGCAAACCTGGATTCCGAGATCCTCAAACCAGTTCAATCTATTCTTAGCATCACGGGTTCACTTTTTCCTCGATTCTCTCGTATCCGCAGTTTATGAGTCTCATTAGCTTCAAATTATAAAAAAAAAAGCCAAGTTAGCTCCGACAAAGATCACATCCTGGCCTTCCGGAACATTCCTTCCTAAACCCCAAAAAAGGTCTGCACTGTTTTGTTTGCTGACTTGTTGCGATCGATTCCTCAGTCTCCCTCCTTCTTATCTGGAACTGTTTTGCCCGTTTATATCGCCGGTTCGCTGAGTAATGTTCTATTTTTGGCTGGCTAGCTTGGACCCGATCTATTTACACCTGTCCCGGGTGAGTCCCAGAAGTCGCCCGGTACAGTTTCTCCCACCAAAATGCTCTCCTCTCTGCGGGATTCCATTTCGCACCTTAGTGCGTTTGGATTTGCCCTCACTTATGGAAATGGATGTTTTTCGGTAGGATTGGTCTTCTTAATCTGGACTTTCGGGTCCAAATGAGGACAGGACAAGGCGCTTATTATGAACTCAAGCTTCTTAACTTCCGTTCTTTGCGCTGTTGTTCTTAAGAATGTCCACGGGAGCAGATTTCAGAACTGCCTAGAGTACATCTGATCACGAAGCGTTCTTTGGATTCTGGCCTCCCAGATAACGACCATCTCCCGGCATTTCTCGACGTCCCTCTAATCCTCTATTCCAAATTAACACGCTATTTACTTGTCTCCGTAAATCTCCCGCATCCTCTGATTCCAGCCACTTCGAGTCGAATTTATGCTTCACGTGAGCGGCACGGAATCTGACGTTTTTCAACGGCTGCACTTCTAAGTCCCTTTCTCTTAATTCGGCCTCATAAGAGCCCCTGAAATGCCCCATTCTCGTTCGTAACACTCGACCTTCTCTGAAATTCGATACAAAAGTGGATTCCTGACACTTTCCACTTTCACCCTCCAACCCTCAACTCCTTCTCCTCCTACACCCCGATTTTCTCCTAATAAGCGTCTGCTTCCTGCTTTGCTTATTCAAAAGTTCGCCCCGATCGATATCCCCAATTCGCACTTTCGGATCATTTGTCTGGCCCTAGGCAAAACGCAAAAGATCTCTGATCGCGTCGGCGACCGTGTAAACGCGCTTTTTGCTCCCTTGCTAATCCTGCGCCGTCCAGCGGATCCTCCTGGGCTCATTCAGACCTTCGAGGCCTAATCTATGCATGGGACAAACTGGTTCCAACTTCTTTTCCTCTCCTAAATAGCTCGTGTCCTCCAAGGGGCCAAGTCGCATAAAGTTAACCGGGTGCCTCGGACGAGGAACCGAATTTCGCATTCAAAATCCGCGGGCGATCGGCCCGCCGAGAGTCATTCGCCGCGGCGCTGAGATGATTGAGAAGATGAAGTGGAGAACTTTTTTGCGAACAGCTGATATTGATTGCGCGTAACATTTGAGGTGAGAGGGCAGGGCGAAGAAGTTTCTTGTCCAGGACGGTTCTCGGGGGGAGGCGGAGGCGAAGGAGTGATCTGCGACTTTTGATTGGTTCTGTTTCAGCGCAGTTACGACATGAGTTCCGGCAAGGACTCGTCGCTGCTGGAACCGCTGCAGTCGACGGCGCCCACGACGCGCGTGAACCGCGCCGGGATCACGTCCTCGCGGATTCTGGACGAAGTGGGCCGGAGCGAGGACGAAGATGAGTGGTGGTACTCCAGCATGGCCGTCGAAGTCCGCAACGACGACCTTCTCTACAAGAAATACTTCGCGAACATGAATCGAGGACGCCTCAGTGTGAGTCATTCTAAGAAGCCCCTCTTATATTCGTAGGCTCTGGGTTGCTTGTGATCAGTTTACCGCGCGTGGAATCTATAAGCGTGCCCCCGAAGCTGTTTCCAAAGTGCTTCTACACGACTGACGTTTCGACTAAAATTAATTCGACTCTTGAAAATATTTTCTCCCCACACTCCCCATAAATCCACACCGATCTCTTCCGAACGCCTCAATCTTCCGCTCCTCTCCAC
The DNA here is from genome assembly GCA_000757745.1 of Steinernema scapterisci. Classification (NCBI taxonomy): domain Eukaryota; kingdom Metazoa; phylum Nematoda; class Chromadorea; order Rhabditida; family Steinernematidae; genus Steinernema; species Steinernema scapterisci. The sequence goes on along the minus strand of KN167037.1, from coordinate 11,944 downwards.
ATTGCAATCTTCCCATGTCAATCACCGCTTCTTACAATTGTTGACTTCTTTCCCGACCGACTTTTACACCTCAAAGCAACAACAAACGCAACTTTTAAACTCCAAGTGCTCCTTCTTCCGAGTGTTTACTTTCGATTCTGAAGCCAATTCATCTAAAATTGACGCCAATAACAAAGCTGGTTCTCTCAAAACCTGAACTCAATCCGTCACAAAGATCACTTTTCCTTTTCGCTTCGAACGAAGTTCTATTTTGAAGTCTTCAATCAAAACCGCGACATCTCACTCAACTCCCAGGCGACAAATCAGAGATAAGGTTCAAACTAATCAGTCAATCCTCATATCTTCGAGAAATCAGGCTCCATAATCCACATCCATAAACAAACGGCGCTTCCAAATTCGGCTGTTTTTCCGCTTTCGGTCCGGCTTGTGATCGGAGTATCGGATTTCGTCCTTGGCGCCGCTGACGTCGTTTGCTCCTCATTCGCACGTTTGTTTCGCGACGTAAAACGGTTACGCGTGTTCGTTTAACCGAATTTGAACCCAATTTTGCTTAATTCTCCGCTGGGAATCGCTTTTCGATTGCGGAAGCGGATGCGGGAACCCAGGCGTCGGTTTAATTGCGATTTGCAATCGGGGTCGTTCTATAGGGATGTGCAGAGGACTTTAGCTGAACTTCACGATCCGAGAGTTCCATAGTATTCGAGGGGTTCCATCTAAATTGACAGCTAAAATTAAGGAAAACATCGTGCTCAATTAACCTCATATAAAATATCTCCTAATCTGGCTTCATTTCAGTCCTCGATCTCATGCCTGTTCCTGCTCGGACTCGCAACGTCGGTTCTCAACGCAATCTTCGCCGAATGGGTGATGCTGGGAGTGCTGATCGGAGTGCTCCTCTGCATCGTGATCCTCATGTTCGTTTCGCACAACAGCCGCACGGTCCTCTCCGGCACCGTAGTCTTCTGCTCGGTGATCCTCCTCGCGACCACGCCGATCATGCTCCATTCGTCGATGACCCTGCTCGTCCTCTTCCTCTGCTACACGCTGCTTCCTCTGCAGCTCACACACACCTTCAGCGCCGCTCTCTTCGTCACCTTCACGGCGCTCGTCATCCAATATGTCCATTTCCAGGACTGGCGACAGGTTCGTTCGGGGCGATTTTCTGGTTCTCAAGGGCTTCGAGTGCACCTCTTGACGCCTCCGGAGGTTCTCAAAATGTTTTCGCAAAGTTCGACCTTTGCACCGCTTAAAATAGGTTTTGAGGGGCGAAATCAAAAGAAAATGACTTACGGAAACCCACTTTCAGCTCGGAGCGGAACTTCTTCTGCTGATCGCGATGAACATCATCGGACTTTTCGTCTTCTTTCCGACTGAAGTGATCCAGAGGAAAACGTTCAAGGAGACCAGGTTGGTGCTGCGTTTGGGAGCGTTTGAGAAGAACTGAGAAAGCAGAAGAAAACAAAAGCCACCAAAGTGATGCGCGAACGAACTTTGGGCGCATCACACCGGTCTCGAACGGAAATTCCGCCGATTTCGCTTTTGATAGAACATCGCAAAATGAATCGAAATCGGAGAAACTATGTAGACTGTCTGTCTGTCGCGAAAGTCAGACGATGACGTTCTTAGACAATGTTTCCACTCCCTTTTATGATTTCTGAGACAGATTCGTGTCTATCAAACGCTTTTCCTCAATTCTAGACCACTTTTAACGTCTGAATCCGTCGTTTTCCAGGAAATGCATCGAAGCGCGCATGAAACTGATGCAGGAGAACGACAAGCAGGAGAACATCCTCCTTTCCGTCCTCCCGAAGCACATCGCCCACGAGATGCAGCAGGACATCCTGGAACACGAAATGAACCGCGGCACGATGTTTGAGCCCCAGTTCAAGAAGATTTACATCGCCAAACATGACCCCATCAGGTAAGCACAAACCCTCATTCCCTGAAACAACAACTCATTTCTTGCACAGTATCCTGTTCGCGGACATCTGCGGCTTCACGAAACTCGCGTCTGAATACAACGCTCAAGAACTCGTCAACGTCCTCAACGACCTCTTCGCCCGTTTCGACCAAATCGCCAACCGGAACCACTGCATGCGGATCAAGATCCTCGGCGACTGCTACTACTGCGTCTCCGGGCTTCCCGACTACCGCGAGGATCACGCGATCTGTGCTGTGGAAATGGGGCTCGAGATGGTCGAAGCTATCAAGTAAGATCAGCTTTGAGGAAAGATCTTGAATTCCTTGTTTCCAGCCTCGTTCGAGAATGCACCCGAGTGGACGTGAATATGCGCGTCGGAATCCACACCGGCCGAGCGCACTGCGGAGTCCTCGGACTCAAAAAGTGGCAGTTCGACGTTTGGAGCGACGACGTGACCATCGCCAATGTGATGGAGAGCACCGGAGTCCCCGGTCGCGTCCACATCACGGACAAGACCTTGGCAGCTCTGCAGGGAAAATACAAGGTCGAGGAAGGATTCGGAAGACTCCGGTCAAAACTGCTTGACGAGAGGGATATCACAACGTACCTTATTGTGGAAGATGACCAAAGAGCGGTGAGTTCGAACTCTTAAGATGCGATCTATAAGTTCGGTTTTCAGCCTCAAGATCACCAGTTGCAAGAGAACCGCGGGAGGAGGAAGGACGTGGATCGTATGCTCACTGGCCACATCAATCCCAACCGCGCCACGAGCATCAGAAGACCGATCAAAACCGTCGAAGAAGAGGTCGAAGGGTACTTAATGCAGGGAATCCAGGCCATCAACAAGACGAACTGGCGGAAGGAGTACTGCAGACCTGTGACCCTAAGCTTTATCACGCAGAAAATGGAGGAAAAGGTCCGATTTCTTTTTATACGTTGAATTCACTGTCCATTTTTAGTTTCTTGAATACAAGGAGAACCACGTCCTCGAACAGTTCATCTGCGTCCTGGTCGTCTTCCTCCTGGCTTCCGGCGTTCTCATCCTGGGATACTTTGGCTCTACAGCTCTCTACGCCTCGCTTGGAATCGCCTCTTCAGCGATTCTCATCATTTCGCTGATTCTGCTCGCCCGGTCCATAAAGGTCAGTTGCCTTAATAACTTTAATTCGAACAAATTTCATTTATAGAAGCGCCAAGAAGAGAAGAAACCTTCGGAAACGCCGTGCATGGATTGTCCCGTTTCCAAACGCAGCGTGTGCGATGCTCCGAAGTTCATCGCCATCCTGCTCCTCTTCCTCTTCGCCATCGGCAGCTTCTTCGCCCGATTCATTGTGGGCCCCGTGAGCCAGTGCCACTTCGAGTGCGGCAACACGACTTCGACGCTCTTCGGGGACTGTGACCAGATTCCCGCGTTCCAAACGGAGCTCCTTTTCGAGTGCGTTCTGCTTATGCTCCTCTCCATCTGCGTCTTCCTCTCGCTTCTCTCTCTCGAGAAGATCATGATCTCTTTCCTCCTCTGCACTACCTCCGTCATCATGCTCTGGATGTTGCCGAACCCCGAAATCGCGAATCGGCAGTTCAACCTTTGGAACGCGGAGAATCCGAGTTTTGTGAATTTAACTCTTATTGATCGGTTGGACATCTTTTGCAGGTTTGCCTAATTCTCGATTCAAATAGTTGAATTCTCTCTTTTAGCGAACAGTCCTCCCTAGGCGACCTGCGCATCTTCTTCTCCTTCATTCTCCTTTTTTCATTTGTCCTAATCGTGATCCAAAGTCGCCGATCCGAGCTCATCGCTCGATACGACTTTATCTGGAAACTTCAGGTAATTTTGGGATTTATGATTTAAAAAGATAATTTTTGAGATTCAGGCACTTGATGAGAAAATTGAGATGCAACAGCGCCACAAGCAGAACCGCAAAGTTTTAGAAAACGTCCTTCCGGTCCACATCGCAGAGCACTTTATGTCGGAAGTGGGCAATGGGAAGCCCAAGGAGCGCTACTACGAAGACCGCGACAACATCTGTGTCATCTTCGCGACGATCACCGGATTCAGCGAGAACTACATGGAGCAAGAGGTCAACGGCCAAGGCGTTGAGTGCCTCCGACTCTTGAACGAGTTGATAGCTGACTTCGACGAGGTATTTCGGATTCATCTCAGCCCTTTCCTAACAAGTTCTTCATTTAGCTGCTGAGCGAAAAGGAGTTCCAGAGCATTGAAAAGATTAAAACGATCTCCACCACCTACATGGCCGCGAGCGGCCTCACTGGAGTTGTCAAGGGCAACTCTCACGTGGTCGCCGTGGTCCGATTCGCCCTATCGATGATGGCGAAACTACGATACTTCAACAAGCACTCCTTCAACAACTTCGAACTAAGGATAGGTACCGTAATCGACCAACCCGAAGGGTTCTAATTGTTCCTATTTAGGTGTAAACGTGGGCCCAGTCGTAGCAGGTGTCATCGGCGCCAAGAAACCCCACTACGATATCTGGGGCAACACGGTGAACGTCGCCAGTCGCATGGACTCCTCTGGTGTGCCTGGACAGATCCAGGTGACCGAGGAGATGCAGAAGATCCTCGTCGAAGAGGGTTTTGAATTCAATTGCCGCGGCGAGATCAACGTGAAAGGAAAGGGTCTGATGACCACCTACCTGCTGAAGCTTCCCGAGTTCGTGGACGAAGTGGACGACGACGTCGACGACCTCTGCAACCCGAAGTTGTGATTCGGCGATCCTCCCGGTCCCCCTAGTTGTGTGTAAATACGAGATTTCTACGTCCGATGATTTGTGTCCCATACGGTTCTCTTGATTCATTTCTCTTGCGGGTGCGTTCGTTGTCCCTCTGACAAGGTTACATGACGAGCTTTACGATTCTTCGCGTACTTATTTGTTCCTCGATAGTTGCAAATATAAAAAAACTAATTTTGTTGTTGATTCTTGTTTGTGGCACATTGGGGAATGCTATTATGACGGCCAGCATGGCAGACTTTGATCATCTCTTACAGTAATCCTTGAGAATTAAGAAACTAAACCACAAATTACCCGAAATCCATGTGTTTTGCTCAATGAGTAGAAAACACTACTTCCGTCACGTCCAATAGCGATCAAAACAGAGGTTTCCACTTCTCTCGAGAGATAAACGCGATAAGGTTTTGTGTTTTGGGCCATTTGAGGCCGATAAAACGTGTTTAAATGGCGCGTCCGTGAGTGGATCGTCAGTTCCTCTCCAACACAAAATGAAGTTGTTCTTCGCCGTCTTTGCCGCCTTCTTCGTTCTCGCCGTAAGAATCTTTCATGTTTGATATTTACGATGTCAGATCTTGTAGATTGCCGAGAACAATCTTCAGAAAGCCGTCGATTCGGCCCTGGCCTCTCAATCGCTCCCCTTTTCGCCCCTCATTGCCGGGATTCTCTGCCAAGAGTGCAATCACTCCAATGCCAACTTCTGCTGCTGCATTCAGAAGAAATGCTGTGAATACTTCGACGGAACGTGTTTCTGAACTGACTTTTCTGATCTGCTGAACAAGTAAACACCGATTTCTCAACTCGATTTCTTTCGAATTACGTCAATTTACTTCTGCTCTGTCACGCTTTCCCTCCGTGCCACATCTAAATGTTTAGGCTGTAAGATCGAAATTGCAGCTGCCGGTGGGAATCAGCTGCGAGTTGTGCGTTCTGTTGTCGAGCGTGGAGCGCTTCTCATTTGAGCTTTAAGGAATATATGAAAAAAATTAGTTTTCGTACTCGGCTCTTTTCCATTAGATTCCATCTTTTCCATTAGTTCGCAGGTGCCTTTCCGCAATATTAGCACCGATCGAGAAATGGATATAGGGACACACTAGCGAGTGTTTCAGCTTCGCTCCCATTTCGATCTCCTATACGATTCAGAAAGGTCGAAACGAGCGTCATTCGTCTGTTCTTTCAAGTTTAAACTGTCCCAACGCGCCGTTCCCACCATCAAACAAGCACTTTTATCGCTTTCGGTATGTTTTGAACAGATTATCTCGCAATCTCTTTCAAAAGCGTTTTGTAGAGAATCGTTTTGTCTCTCCGCTAATTACGGGTTAGAAGGAAATCAAATCTGAATCGCACTTTTCCGATCTCTAACCTTAGGATCGGTGTGATTAATGAGAAAAGAATACAACGACCGTTGGCTCCTCGCTCCTCTTTTTTGTCCTCCTTCGCTCGCATCAGCAATATTTGTGTCCGCGTTCGCGACGCCAGTGCTGGAAAGCTTTTGCTTCTTGATCCGTTGCTGTCCTTTAATGCGCTTACGCGTGTTTCTTTCTGATCACCAACATCTTCCATCTCTGAAACATCTCACATATTCTTCCCAATACATCTTTTCCCAAACGGGAGTTAAATGAGTCCAGGTGGATGATTCGCGATCAAAGTCAATCTCCCCAAAACATTGGCGCGTGCGAGCGTTGCAAACGGCGTTCGCGGCGCCTCGACGCCGGCGCTCTTCGTCCTCTCTCTCTCTGCTCCGCTCGCTTTTCCATTTCTGCGCGTTTGCCCGTGGTTGCCGGGAGTCCGCTGACCGATCCTCGCGCGCCCCCTGCAAAGCCGTTTCTTCTCCCTGCCTTCTTCGGTCCTCTCCCGCGCCACTTTTCGCGTCCGTCGTTCTGTCCGTCGCTTCCAAACGCTTCCTTTCTTTCCATCGATCGCTTAGCTGTTTCTGGCTCTTTCCTGATCAGTTTCCTCCGTTCGCTCGATTTTGGGCTGAAAATATAGCCAATTGCGATTCTTTTCTCGTCGAATCGAGGCGCGAATATTAGAATCGAAGCATTGCTAACCACACGTTTCGCAGATGCCGTTTGGAGCGCGAGAAGGGAAGCCGATTCCGAGCTTCCTTGAAGCGACGCAGATGGCGAAGGCAAACTCGCGACCTCTTGCGGACCATTTGCGTGCTCCTGTGCGGTCTTCCGCCGATATTTCTACCTCCATCTACAGAATCCAGCCGGAATTGAGCCGCCTACCGGATTCCTCCGAAGCGTCGTCCAGCGAAGATCCGTTCGACAAGAAGCGCGAGAGTTCGTCGTCGTCGAGCCGAAGAATTCGGAAGGAAGCGATGAACCGAAGACAGCCGCAGCGCGCGGAAGAATGCGAGGAGGACCCTGTGGAAGAGGCGCGGAGGCGAGCGCACAAGGGGATTCTGGACTATGTCGAAACGGGAACTCTCTTCTATTACAGGATGCAAGAGAACAAATCATCCGAGGTGTGTAAAAGTCTTCTGTTCGATTCTATTTCCCCTTTTCAGAGAGCGCGTTGCTGCCTCATTATCGACAAGTCCTTCAACTACATGGTGGCCATCGCTCCCAAGGTCCAAGGACTCATCTTGATCAACAAGGAAACGAATTCGTACGTGGATAAGCTTTTTTCTATCGAATAAACATGTTTTCAGGGAGAAATTCGATCAATTCGAACGCGGTGATTGGGCCAACTTGACTGTCCACCATACGTGCCCGGATTTCTACGAAAGCAAGAGGCAGAATCTTCCTCCGATGCCCAGATTCCCCAGAGTAGGAACTTTGGCAAAACGCTTGGACATGCAAGGAAAGACTACGGTGGAATTCGACGATGAACACAGAACTCTTCACGTAATATTCGATGAAAAAGCATCGTTGCTTATCACGAGTGCGGACAGAATTCACGGTCAACCGACCCACTGGAAGCTATATGCGGAACACTTTGGATATATTTACTTCGAAGGATTCAAAGATATGAAAAGTAGGAGAAAGTGTGGACATGCTGATAGTGATGTTTCTCGTTTAGATCTTATAGGCCGAAGGCTCGCGATCAAGGCCGTGTATCTACAAGTCAAAGCTCAAACACAGCCTCACTGGTTCCCGACCCATGAAAGCCTTGAACAAGCGCACAAACGCGTGGAGGCGTTACGCCTTTTCGACGAGCGCGCCGAGCAAGAGAGGAAGCAGAAGGAGGACGAGGAGCGTAGGAAGGCCGAAGAGGAGAGGAAGCAAGCCGAGATAGAGAAGAGGAAGGCCGATGAGAGCGGAAGGAAGGCCGCGGAAGAACAGCGCAGGAAGGAACAGAAAGAACGCGAAGCTCAGGAGACCAGAGAGCTCTTGAAGCAGTACATCAACGAGAACAAAGCCAAGGAAAAAGCTGAGGCCGCAGAGAAGAAACGACAGAAGGAACAGCAAGAACGGGAAGCTGCACAGCAGCGCCAGAAGGAGAAAGAGCGATTTGCCGAGGAAGAACGTGAGCGGCAAGAGCAAGAGAGGATTCGCAAGGAGCGCGAAGAGGTTAGATTCCAATTGTTGATGTTATTTGAATTTCGTGTTGCAGGAGGAACTCTCTCGGCCTCTGAAGATTGGCGAAATGGAGGTGGAGAAACGCAATTACTCTTCCGCTTCAGATTCGGAGGAGAACAGCTCTAACGAATCGTCCCCCGAGTTCGGCAGCGACAGAGAGCCCGAGGAAGCAGTTGAACCTGAGACACAAGCGACCCCATCCCCTTGGAAGGACGAAGGCGCGGACGAGCAGAATCCTCCGCAACAAAAACTGGATCAATGGGGCAGCGATATTGACGACAGCGATGACGACTCTGGCGATATCGCCCATCAGAAATCAGCTCCAGTCCTCATTCGACCGGAGTCTCCGCCCAAAGAAACCGTTCCTACTCCACCAAGGATGGATAAGCCTAAACCAGGACCCCGCAAGGTGTGATCGTACTTGTCTCTTGGCCATTTCTAATAGTTTGAATTTCAGCCTTATAGGAATACTTACCAGCAACCGAATTTGGACGCGTGGGGGAGTGATGACGAAGAAACTGTCCCCGTCCAGAGCACCGCCACTCATTCGTCTGCTCCAAACTGGTTTGAACCAACGAAAGGCTACGGGAGCACCCGAACCTATTCTCATCCCGTGCCGCCCAAGACCCACCAGAACCAGAACAACTTCCAGAACATGCCGAGCGCCCGCAACGAAGCCAGCAATCAAACCTACAGCGGCAGTTACGGCGTATCGAGTGACAGTCAGCGGTTCCGGGCTCCAGCTGCCAACCCGCAGAACTCAAGCCGCCACGTTCCTGTGCATCCACAACTTGTGAGCAGAACCAAGAACTCAATGCTTTTCCGGGTGCCGCCCAGGAACTACCCTGTGGACATCATGCTCTCTTTCACGAAGCCCGAAACAATCAGTATCGAACCCGCTGGACCCTTGCAGAGTGCCGACGATCTGCTCGGAAGCGTTCCGCAAAGTGAGAACAAGAGCGACGCTTTGATCGACATCGGGAATCCTCTGGAAGTTTTGGTTCCCGAGCGAAAGGAAACGTTCTGCTCCCGCTGCCAAGGAAGATCCGAGTATGCCGTTCCTGCTGATCTCTTGGGCTTGGAAATTGGGCACTCTTCAGAGAGCTCGATGGTCAACAGCATTTCCGGGCTTCAATTCGTGGACAACAGCGCTTCCCAAGCACCGAGCGCTCCGCTGTTCTCGCTGTCCACAAAGCCTTTGAGGCCGGAGAAGAAGCAGAGAGAATTGTGTTCCGAGAAGCCCATTGAATCCAACCTCGATTTGGTTCACCGGTTAGGTTTTGAGGCCAAAATAATCAAGCCCGAAAAGAAATCGAAGCGCCGCGAGAAGTCGCAGAAGAAAGAAACGTCGCTAGCTCAGGAAGTTGTGAATGTTCCCGAAGAAATCGTTGTCGAAGAGATCGTTCCCGAAAAGAAGCCCACGAAGAACTTCTACGTGGACGATTTGGATCCGTTTTCCACTGGAAACAACAGCGACTCCAGGACCACTTCTTCCACGTTGCGACGCGAAGAAGAGGAGGATTTCGAAGATTGTAGGAGCCAAATAAGCCCGACAGATCTCGCACCGAACACCTTTTCGGATGACAATCCCGCAAACGAAGAGACGATCTATTTCTCCGATGAGCCTGTGGAAAAGGTCAAGGCGGATTCGAACGAAGACCCCGGAGAGGGTAGATCCGGTGGCGAGCCGGAAGAGCCGATCATACAATCGAGCGACGTAAGCTGGACAAATCCAACAATTGTTTATTGAAATCCATCGTTCCAGGTCATAACGTTCTACAGGACTCTCTGCAAGTTCCAGAAAGATCCTCATCTTAAGCGAAATCCAGAGATTTTGGAGAAGTTGAACTCGGCCCTTGAAGAACTTGAAGAGATTAGGAATCGAGACCAAGATCAATAGCATCATTGTAAATCTAAACTGTTATTCATTGAACCTGTATAAATTGTTGTGCTTGTCTTCTCACCGTATTGACAAAATTAGTCTTTCTTATCGTTTTGATTATCTTCTGGTTCGTCATTGAGTCCGACGGTTTCATTGTTGACTTTTTTGTTATCCCGAACGCTGTACGTTTGCCTGAAGACGCTGCTCAGAATCGTGAGCTTCGGGGTCATCGTGTCGGCGTGGGGGTTCCTGCAAGACTCGGCATCCATCTCTTCCTAAAAGGAATAACCTAAACGATTTCCGGGGAGCAAAACGAATATCTTACCATTTGCTCGTAAGCGACAACCGTGTTGATCTTCGCATTCTTGGGAGTGTAAAGCGACAGATTTCGGATCCGTAAAATATCCACGTTTGCCCATGGATCGCGATGGACTGGCGCTGGATTCCGGTGTTCGGGCGTCAGAGTTGTCTGGAGCTGCGCGAGGTCTTCACGCGTCAGTACTTCCGGTATTTCCTCCACCGGAAGTTCCGCAAGTTTCGACGAACGCAGGACGGACTCTGGCTAAACACGCATAATTTCAGAAAGATCGGGAACAATCACTTACGCTGCTGGGTGTTTGAGGCGGTGGTTTTCGTGTATTTCCATCTGAAAACACAAAATACGAATGAAACGATCAGCATTAAAACTTCAAAGCAATATGGACAACGTGACTTCGATAAAATCTGCTGAAATGCGCCCACCAAAAACACGAATAGAATTTCGCCTTTACTGCGCAATCGATAACTACCAATTCGACAAAACCGTCTATTGTATTGAAGCAGACCCTCTTACCAGTCTTCGAATCCTTCAAGGAGACGCTTTCTTTCCGGGGGTAGATGTCACCCTTGAGGAGCCGCTTGTGCTGACTCTGAACACAAAAAACACAAATCACCCAGAAATGGACCCTGCGAACTCACCGTCGTTGCGTCCTCCTTCGCACGAACTTCGCCTTCAATAGAAGTCCCATCTTCAGCCTTCTGTGCCTTCTGCTTTTTTCTGGTTTTGCGCTTCTTCGCTTCGCGTCTCCGCTTCTCGACGGCTTCGCGCGGATCAGCTTCGTGTTCGGACTTGGACCGTTCCACGACATGGGAGGAATTTGTCGTGGGCGCCCGCGACGATGCTGAACTCTTCCGATCCTCCCGTGATTTTGCAAAGAAGCTGGCAAATCTTGAAAACAACGTCATTCCGACCTTCGTTCAAATCTAAAGTAGCACAAATGAGGCTCGAAGTGCGAAGAAACTCATACGGCGTTGGGTAGACATGTCTGGGCGTCGCCGTCTCGACGTGGTCTGGCAGGACCTGGAACCAGAAGAGCCATTTCGAAGTTCCAGTTTGTCGATCGGTCGGTCCCGAGAAGTGATCGGCTCGCTTGGATGCAAACCGACCGCTCCTCAGAAATGCACACTCGGAAAATGAATTTGGAAAATTCGGTCGTTCAGACAGAAAGTGGTGGAATGTTCTAGACTATTAGACAGGCTCCAGTCTGACAGACGGAGGATGAAGTGTGAATCGATGGCCAGAGTGACT
>KN167036.1:108110-124326 GCA_000757745.1 Steinernema scapterisci | reverse complement strand
TGAAACCGCTTAGGATTAGGAGAGAAGCACTAAGTCCGACTTACACATCACAAACTGTCCGTACCAGATGATCCAAACGCCATACCGACAGTGCTGAATCTTGAAAATCGCGAAGATCCCAGCTGCCAGCATACAATTGATGAGATTGACGATATCGTTGAAAGAGGTCAGGAGCATCAACTTGTAGCACGATTCAGTACGATTCTGTTCCTCCCTAAACGTTCTCATATCTCCAAATCGGAATTCCAAGAACATACTTACATGCACGTGTAAAACAAGAAAAATTGAGGAACGATGGAGATGCAGAAGTAAGCCACAAACAGGGCGCCGATAATCGCATGCTGATTCGCATAATATCTTCCTAGTTCCCAGTTCACTGCAACCAAAGTTCCATTACAATGCGGGAGCAGCATGTTGGCGACCTTATATCGAATCCAGCGTTTGCAGCCTTTTTATACCACCAAACAAGTTTGCCTACTACTGGAAAACCTGAAATTAGATTAATCTTAACTACTTTATCGGTGTGAACTTCAACTAACATTGCAAACAGGTGGACGCCGAAGGAACTGACGTCGCTATCGGTCTTGAAAAACAAGTCGAAACTGCCGGAATCAGAAATACGCCACGGGTGTTTTCGATCCGGTAGGTCGGATTCCGTGAAAGCAGCTGGCTTCTTCAGACAATACCTGAAATGTTTCGTAGATCTGCTCAACACGAGATGAAACGAAAAAGATGACTGAACCTATGGGTGCTCGACATGACGTCAGCGCCAAAGTGCTTGCAAGAAATTACAAATTTCGTTATTTCGGAGCCCGCATCATGGAAAAAGTCCAAGTTGATTTCTACAGTACGAGTTCGCTGCAAATGGCGGCTAAATTAAGCTTTTTTAGCACGTATGTTTACCAGAACTTGGTTAGGACATGCTTGCGTAAGCGCATAAATATCCATAAACCCAGTCATCTGCCACTGTTTAGCCACTTAAGTTTCAGGCACGGTTTCAGCCGTTCCCCACTCTCCAAAAGTTCAACGCATCTAGTCATCATGCATAATAAACCAGCCCCACTTTGAAGTTTCACACACACACACACAAGATCCCAATCCCATACACTCGGTGACAATAACTCTTCTAAAAATCGCAGTTCGTGGGTTCATGACTCTCCCGCACTGTAACGGAACCTTCGTTTCCCTCAGCGATGCGACTGAGGACATCCAGTATTTCCCGGATCAGCATTTACACGTTGGTGTCTTCTTCCTCATCTGCTTTTGCGTCGCAATCGTTCCTCAATGTTTCCTGTTTTATACTTGCCTGTAAGTGGTTTTTGTGGTTTTTTGAGCTCATCTTGACATTTTAAGCAACGCCGGAACCTCTCGCGTTCTTGTTACAAGCTGATGCTCCTGACCTCTTTCAACGATATCGTCAATCTCATCAACTGTATGCTGGCAGCTGGGATCTCCGCGATTTTCAAGATTCAGCACTGTCGATATGGCGTTTGGATCATCTGGTACGGACACTTTGTGATGTGTAAGTCGGACTTAGTGCTTCTCTCCTAATCCTAAGCGGTTTCAGTCTTCTGGTACTCCTACTGCATCACGAACCTCGTCCTCGCCTTCAATCGACTCCTGGAATTCCTCAACCGCAACATCTGCAGGAAACTGTTCCACGGCAGCCGGACTTGGTTCTGGATCTTCCCGATCGTCCTCTACAGCACCTGTTTGTGCGTTTTAAGTCCAAGACCGTTCTACTTCTTTGACCCCGACGCCGCTGTTTGGTATTTCTTCTGGCTCGACCCGGATTCGGTAAGTGTTTGTACTCTTCATATAATCCGAAATTTCTATTCAAGACCAACTATTTCCACATCGGGAACAATCTCGTCAAACTCGCCTTAATGATCCTCTGCTACTGCGTCATCCTCATTCTCCTTCGCAAGCAAGTTAACCGTATCGGAGATCACGTCACAGATCTGGAAAAGAAGGCAAGTTAGTTCACATCTCCTTCCTAATCCCCTCCTCTCCAGCTCTCAATTCAAGCTTGCATCATCGCTTCCGCCTGCGCAGCCGGGAACATCACCTACCTGGTCATCTCCTACCTTCCGATGGGGAACTCGCCCATCTCGGGAACCATCGGCGAGTTCCTCTGGGGCGTCCAACATTCCGCCGCTGGATTCGTTTACCTCATCATGAACAAAGCCGTCAGATCAAATGTGGATTTGTTCTTACAAAAGATGGATATCCGAAGGACTACGGTGAACCCTCAGTACCCGAAGACCGCTTCATCATAGAACGTGTTATGACGTATCCCAAGAAACGACTCTCTAGCCTCAACAGGCCTGTTATATGTATCCCTTGACCTTCCTACGATAATTATCGCACGATTCCCAGACGAAGGTTTATTAGGAAACGTCACAATCAACATAACTTACAACTGATTCCACACATCCGCTTCTTGTGCTCTTCGGAGTAGAGAGTGCTGTTGCAGAATCCTTGACTGGCCCATTCATCGCAGTCCGTTCTGGAATTCCTGCATTTCTTGCCCTAGAATTAGGAAGCGGATGTTAAAGAGTCCCTAATGAATTCTGCGAAAAAACATTCGAATCCACTTAATCACTATTCTTGGAAAAAAGGAAGTGCTGGGAAAAAAAGCGGAGATCACTTTCGTACTCAAAGAGACCAAAACATTTGACGCTCCCCGGCATCCTAGAACTGACCACTCGAAAGGTGGAATTGAACCACTACGCCGCTAGGCGTCTACGGGTTTGAAGCCCGCACCCCGGACCACCGAGGGTCATTCGAGCGATCCGAAAATGTCGCCAAATCGCTTTTATAAGACGTGACGTTATTGGCGCTTCGCGTTGCACTGGTGTGAGAGAGCGCAGACAAACAGAGCAAATAGGCCACTCTGCGTCCTCTAGCATGGCTCGTACCCTCCGCGACCTGAACTCTTCCCGTTCTCACCTTTTTCTTCTTCAATTCCACTTTTTCAGGTTCGGCGGAAGTCGTGCTGGTCGCCGCGGTCGTGACTTGGACTTGCTTGTCACAGCGCTTGCAGCTTCTGCCGCAGTTCTTCGTCATAAAGTCGACGTATCCCTTGCGATTGCAGAGGTGCTTCTTGCACGTTTTCAGGACGTCCTGGCAGTTGATTTCAGGAGTGATTGGGCAGCACCATTTGGAGTCCACGCATTCATTGTTTGCTGGACACTGGCCGTCAACGCATTCTGGAAAGATTGGATTATGAAGAAACAATTAAGCCTCAATTTTCATAACCGTGACCCTTATTTCGTCCTCGCTTTCCAGCTCCAAAATCACTCAACAACAGGTACAAAAGATCTCACCTCCGATAGGTCGATCCACGAGGCACACTCCCTCAGGTGCTTCCTCGCTCTCCTCTTTTTCCACCACCGGTAGTGGGGTCGTTTCATCCGGCTTCTCCGTGGCCAGCGTCGTCATGAGAATTGGCCTTGCTGTCGTCGTTGGAGGCTCCGTCACAGGCGGACAACAGTTTCCATCATCGCACTGGAATCCCGTCGGACAGAAATTCTCTTCCCCAAGGCATTCTGAATCCACATAAATTCAAATCTTCCTATAAGCCCTCTCCTACGTACCTCCGATGGACCTCTCTCCGCCCTTGCAAATCGGCCTTTCTTCGTCTTCATCACCCTCTTCGGATTCTTCCACTGCGAGATCTTCCCCGGGCGTCGTTTCGATAATCGGCGCCTCCGTCGGTGGCTTCTCTGTGCTCTTCAGTTTGCCTGAAATCATAACTTAAAAATCCTGGAAATCCGCTCTTTAACCTACAGCAGAAATTCTTCACACACTCTGATCCAATGGGACAGAGTCCGGCCAGGCAGCCTGAAAGCAAGCGCTTAGAATTGCCCTAAATCATACCATAGATACCTCCCAACGATAATCTCCCGTCAGGGCAATCGTCAAGCCAAGACGCCTTCAGAGGATATGCAAGAACCAAGAGGAAAATCACAGAAGCCGCTTTCATGATCCCAACGCTTGGAATTGCTTGGAACCGATCACAGCTGACGGCTATTTGAGGAAATATGCAAATCAAGGGAACGTGGCTTCGAAACGAGGCGCGCGTGTGTTTGACCAGATGCACGAGTGGTCAGCGAAAGTGCACGAAGCGAGGTTAGCACTTGGACAAACAGAGCAGGACCAAGAAGTACGAATTTGGGCAGCAGGAAGTGTGGAGAAGAGGACGAAGAAATACGTGCAGAAGCGGAGAGAGTTCGAAAATTTGAACTTTGCATCTACAGTATCCCTCTGCTTCGAGCTGCCGATCTTCTTCGTTGGACGGCATTATTTATACTCTGAAAATTATAGAATTTCGGACTGAAACGTTAAGCAGAAACCAATATTGCCATCGACCCCAACCCGGACCACTGTGAATTCCCAAAAACCGATTCATTACGATCAAAAAATCCGATAAATAAATTAATATCAGCAAAATCTACTGCCTCGCTATATGTACATGGAATTTGACCGAAGGCAGCGTATCACAGGAATTCGTCACAACCGAGCTGATCCCCAGATTCTGCAGCGCCCCTCGTACCATTCCGCTCGGAAAACTCAGGTACATCGCGGCTTCTTCCAGGTATTGCTTGCTCTCCGAGAACGTGGAAACCGTGTAGAATCGGTTATCTTGGACGACGTAGACTCCCTAAATCTATCATATCAATTAAGAGCTTCCGAAGACTTGATTACCTGATGATTTGTCCTGAGATTGTCGACTTGTTTCCCAAAAGCGGAGGTCCAGAACTCCTTGCACACGAACTTCATGATATCCAGTTCCGTGGTGAATCTTGGACAATCCTTGGCGATCTTCTCCACCAGCGCGTAACCAACGCGGAATCCCATCGATTCTAGCCGCGTCCCGGCGTTTCCCTGCAATCAGCTTCATGAATTTTCGGGTTTTCTAAGATCGCTTACCTGTTCGAAGAGCTGTTGGACGAGTTGGCTATCGGTCAGGACTTCGGCGTCCAGTCCAGAGCTCAGCTGTTCCGCGTATTTCTGCCGGACTTCTTTCTCCTTTTCTTCTTTCGCTTGCTGGTATTTGACGATTTCTGCGTGTAGGAAGTCCCATGGGAAGTTGGCGTTGTGGTTTAGGCTGTTCATGGCTGGAAAAAGCGGGAATAAGCATGGGGAATGGGACAAGATATTGGTATACATATATTGACAACAAATGAAAACGCGAAATAGGGAAATATCAAGAAAAAGCAGCGATAATTTCGTGCGAAAATGGACCAAAAAGAGTAGATCATCGCTAGATCAGCGGTAAAAACATCAAATCGGTGAATGATCCGGACTGATTTCGACATCTAGCAATCCACAAAATTAAGCCTGAAAAGGGAGGCAAAGCATCACCAATATTCGCTGCTGAAATCAGTGCGGAAACGCCAGAACAACAGACTCGGAAAGAACGGAATCAAGGCAAACGGAGGAGCAGAAAGTCAGAGAAACACGCGAGAATCGAAACGGAAACGAAGCGAATTTCGACCACTTGGAATTGTTTATCGGAGTCAATCGAGGTCTCGCCGCGACCCACTTGGCGCTCGAACAACGGCGGCGGTTGTAAGTCGGGAGAGTTTCTGGGATCGCTGAGGGGAGATGAAACTCTAAAAATTTCTCCAATCGACCACGGATCGAAGTCGATAAGGTGAGTGATTCCGCCGACGAAAACTCCCGGTGCGCAGAGGAGCTGGACGCATCCGGTTAGGGCCAAGATTCTATAGCACTCGAATTGCCGGTAGCTTTTCCTGCTCACGATGATCTGAAACGCCAACTAATTATGATTCACAGTATTGTAAACTCACATAAACAAATCGTCCGTAAATGGGAGGAAAAATGGTTCCAAAGAAAAGGAGGAGAATCCCGGCAATAAACTGGGTTTGGTCCATAACTTCCGTTGTCACCAACGGATAATGCTGTTTACCTTATTAGCTGAAAGACGTGTATGAGTTGGATAAATGGCACAAAAATTATTATTACGTGTTTTTGTACTTAAAAGGTTTGACGACATACAAAACGTTGTTTTCTTCGTAGCCTATTCATTAATTAGATGGGCTCTGCTGCCTTCGACCTTAACATCAGTTTCTCTGAGGTCACCTTACCGAAAAGGTTGAAACAACAAAATGTACAAAGGGTACATCAGCCTCACTAATCTAAGAATTAAACTTCTTCAAGCTCAAACGGTTCCAAAAACGAAAAACACTTCATATTGTAGCTTTTGCCTTCCAGCCAACGCAAGCTATAAAATCCAACGCTTTCACATCTCATTAGAGATGCCTTATGTAATCGATTATATCTTGAACTCACCCCAATTCATTAATCTACTCCTTATTATTCCATGATTTAATCTGATAAAAGTTCGTCCGGCTTCAGGTCAGGAACAAGTTCGTTTGTGTCTTCACTGTCGTTAACCTGGAAGACATACTTATAAGGAAACTACGCTTGATCGTCGGCATTTACCATAACACTGGCTGTTCTCTGCGTCTCCTCATCGACAGTCTTCGTCATCGACGGGATTCCCATGCTGAACTCCTCGCTTCGTTTTGTTCGGGTCGTCGAGCAATTCTTAGCGGTGCTGGTGGGCTCCTGCTTGGCGCCGGATGAGCCTAAAGCAACTCGAAAATAAGGCTGAAAATGAGGCTTCATTGAAACAAAGTAATTTAAGAGAAATTGTAACCGGTAACGATAGATTTAACCGTACCAAACAGGGCTGCCGGCAAAAAAAAGCCAAGTATGAATTTCGCTCGATAGTTTTTTTTCGACAAATCTGCTCCACAGCCAGGAATTTTAAACCCACATAAGCGCCTGAAAACATACCCAAAATCGATCGAACCGATCGTTTTCCGCCCTTCTTTACATCTTGCACGACAGGCGCCGGCTTCTTCACTTCTTTTATTTCAGGTGGCACCGGACTCTTCTGCGTTGGATCTTCCGATTTCTCCTTCTTCTCGCATTCGCCGTTGGTCTTCTCCATCTTCTCGAAGGGATTCAGCGACTTCACCATTTCTGCCGACATCATCTTCTTCCGGTCATCTCGCTCCTTGAACTCTTCTTTTATACGGTCGCCCTTCTCGGTTAGCTGCGAATTGCTCGACGATGGTTTGACGAATTCACCGGATTGTGCCGTTCCAGAGGCGTGCGAGCTTCCAGGCTGCGATTGCGCGGCGGCAGCCACCTTCTTCTTCTTCGGCTTCTTCGAGTGTGGTGACCGCAGTTCATGTTTCGAGTCCTTCTTCTTGGTGCATGCGATCGAGACGGCGAAAGCGAAGACGAGTGCATCTGGAAGCAAAAGTTTCAAAAAAGGCCGAGTTGAGAGATTCCTACAGATGGTCGAAAAGGTCACGAAAACCGCTGGCAGCGTAGCCAAGGGCTGCATCCTGGAAACGGAGCGACCGCCTCGCGCTCGAAGAGATCTACGAATGGCGACTTCGAGGGGAACTTCGTAGACTGTCTCGTCCGGATGGGAGACTCAGACGGCAATGTCTTGTTCGCGAAGTTCCATAAGAGCTTCATTTAGGCCAATTTTCTTGGCGTTCGGTCGGGCCGTCAATTGCCTGTAACAGCCTATCCTATACCAACGTCGTTGAAACTAACCAAGGAAGCTCTTCAGTACAACATCGTTTCTAGGCTTACCTTTATTCTGAAGACGTTCGTTGCCATTTTCCGCAAGTCGCCCTCTTTAAACTCCAGAGGTAACACCTGAAAAGAAGCAATAAGAATGAAGCTTCGCATATGCACAAAACACGATCGCGAAAATCCAACAACCGCAGCTCTGCTGACCCTCAAACCGGCTTTGCCCCAGAAGCCCCACTTCCCCTCAAAACACAACCGCCACACTATTCCGAACGAACAAAGAATGATCTCTGCGCTGCGTCTAGTCTGAACTTTGCGCGCAGACTTAAATTAGCCTTCCGTGGGTTGCGCCCGAGCTGGTTTCACATTCACTCGCAGCGGGTTTCCGACCGGTTCGTCGACGATCTTCGGGCGGCCGCGCGCAATCGTCGGCTGCAGCGAAGAGAAGAAGAAGGCCCGCGGAGGAGGAAGAAGATGAACGGAAACACGCGAGTGTGCCAGCCGGGATGCATCGTCGTCGAGGAGCTGAACGCGATGCTCACGGCGCTCCTGGAGCACGCGAAAACGGGTCACGACGACCGTTTCGTCACCTACGACGCGTTGAGTCCAATCCAGATGAACGCGGTGAGTGGATTTCGCAACTTCGCGTTCGCAGGCGAGCATTTTCAAGGTTCCTTTGCCTATTTTTCTGAAAGCGGACGGACACTTTTTGTTGCCAAAAGTCGAAAAAACCACCGCGGATTGAAGTCGATCGCCGTTCGCCGTTCGCCGATCGAGCAATAATGGCGCCTATTTTCGAAACGATTCTTGCAGCGATTTTTCGGCGACGGCAATTTCTCGATTAAATAGCAGCGTTTTTCGCTCTTGATTGCGCGATGTTGAGGCTCAGATTAGCCCAGGTCGTGGTTCTAACAGGGGAACTGCTTGTCTGAGGGTCAGAGGCTTCTTTGGAAACCAAAAAATGAGTAATTTCGAGTCCTAAATTAGCCCCGTTTTCAGATCGCTCATCGAGCCAAGGAACTCCTCCAGGTCGAACTGACTTTAGTGGACATTCGCCATTTCCACCCCGGAGGAACGATCGTCATCGGCGACCTCGATGGAGCCTACGACGACCTCATCGCCATCGTCTGCCGCTATGGATTCCCTCCCAACAAGCACTACATTTTCATGGGTACTTTTAGCTTCCTCGTTTGATTTATATTAACTTTTTGATTTTAGGGAACTTCGTCAACGTCGACAAGCACCGGAAGCCAGCATCGAGGACCATCGACTCCATTTCCTGCGTCATGTTCATTTTCCTGATGAAACTGCGATTCCCGAACCATGTGACGATTCTTCGAGGGATGAACGAAACCGTGGACAGGAATCGGAACACGCGGTTCTCGAAGCAAGTAAGAATAATTGTTTTCACTGTTTCATTAATATCGTTGGTTCAGTGCGAGGAATACGGTCTGTCTTGGCTCCACGACCGAATCAACGAAGCATTCGACCAGCTTCCTCTCGCTTGTATTGTTCATGGTTAGTTCAGCTTGCATTATTATTTAAATCAAGGAACATTTTCAGGTTATTTCATCGCTCATGGAGGCCTGTCGCAATTCATTAAAACGAAAGGAGTTCTGAAAGATGTCCCGAAGCCGATCGACAAGAAGGAGGTGACAAACACCCTTCTTCTCAACGACCTTCTCAACGCGAAACTCGATCTGGTCCAAGAGGATCATTTTCGAGCAAGTCCTTCGGGATACGGTTTCGATTTCAGCGTCGATGCATTCAAGATTATGCTCGAGGCGCTGCTGTGCCATTCGGCCGTCAGTGCTCAGAACAGTGAGCCTTATGGGGTATCATTATCAGCTTTTTGCGAAATCTATTATGTGCATTTAGGGTTCGATTTTGAACATTGGCGAAGATCAATGGTACTGTACCGTGCGATCATCGCACTTGAACGAAACCGAGAATCCAAGTCATCGAGATTTCTGCTCCGTCCTTTCACTTCCCCAGTGCCGCCTGGATACCGTGTTTGTGAGGCGATTCAAGGCACTGTTTTCCAGTGGCATCGACGACCTCATGATGCAGATCCGTCTTTCCAGGTACAATACTTAATATCCTTTATATCTCTCATCATGTGACTTATCTAGAGATCGTCATTTCTTTGACCGCCAGAACCTGAACACCACTGAATTCCCGCCGATTCCAGATCCTTGCGATGCTTTCCCATCTCCCAAGGACCAACCGAAGCTGAGGTTAAGCTCGAACGCCAAGATCAGCGCATACGTGGAATCCATTGCTGGCGACGTCTTCAGGCGCATCAAGAAACTTGATAAGGAATCAGATCGGACCACGATGGACTACGTGCCTCTGGTCATCGATATCTCCAAGCGAGTCATCACCCGCTTTGCTGCAGCGCCGTGGGAAGTGGCCGTTTTTTCTCGGTACTGTGATAGGTACGGCAATCGGATACGGTATCCTATTCCGGACAAACGAAGGTTTACCAGCGAGAGGAACAGTGAGTTTACTATTTCTGATTTACCGTTTAACAGGAAATGCTGCAGATATGTCGCCACAGAAGAAGGCTTTATCGAAGTTGTTGAACCGGGTCAAGTCCGCATGCAGCAAGGATTAGAAGTTGGCCGTGGACTGAATGCACTAATAAACGTCATGAATACTCATGGGGTCTGGAGCAATAGTGGAAGTGCTGCACAGAACGTGTAGTTTCTGATGTCAAACACACAACACGGAAAAACGTGTTTTGCCTACACTTTCCACTTTCCTCCAATTGTTGTTTTGTTCGTCTCTTCATCAGCCTTTCGCTTTCATGCATGTTCAGATCCTGTTGTTCTTCCTATCATTCTTTCCTGCCGAAGCGGCCAAAATCCTGGTTACTTTTGCCCATGACTCCGACAGCCATATTAAAAGCATGAAACCGTTCTTTATGAGGTAAGTGGCCTTTAGATCTATAAATTCTAATCGATTTTATTGCTTAGATTGGCCACAGCGGGTCATAACGTGACGGTGTTGGACACTAGTACCTCGAAGACGCCGAGATCTTTCGGGTCTGAGATAAACGTGATTCACATTTACCTCCCAAGTGATGACGTCCGCGTTATTCGGGGCGATATCTTCTGGACTTCGGACACGCGCTCGTTTGTTATGCCGATTATGTGTGGAGCTTCGGATCTTGTCGTTGGTGACATTATTGGGAAACACAAGGAGGAGGTGAGTTGAGCAGAGTTTGTTATATGGAGACGGCGCTTCAGCTCGACAGAGTTCTAAACGAAGGCTGGGAACTGGTAGTGATGGACGAGTTGTTCGGTCTTCACCAAAACGCGATTTCCTACTACCTCAAGAAGACCAACAACACGCCGTACATCGTGTTTTCCACTTCGCAGATGTTAATGACAACTTTCATCAACAACGCGATGGGTAAGTGGGGTGGAATGGGGAACACTTAATTGAACTAATTGTGTTTAGGAAAGATTTCTTCCAGCCGGATAATCATGTTTTGTTCTTTGCCTGAAGACAGCCACGATTTCTGGAAATCGGAAACGTTTACCCATCGACTCTCTGCTTTTATTTCAGACCTCATTGAGCATGTATCTATGCGATATTTCTGTATGTTAAAGCCACATAATCTTATTCCTGATCTTGGGTATTTCAGTGTCCTTGAGCGGCGGCATGAAGAACATGAAGAGAATAGCATCCGACGATTTCACGTTCTCGTCGTTTGCCAAAGAAGCCTCGTTCTCCTTAAGCGAACACTTCGACCGGTTCTACTTTCCCATGCCCGAAGCTGCCGATTTCAAATATACCGGAGCTTATTGTGAGAAGGCGAAGGTGCTGCCTGAAGAATATCTGAAGTTTATCGAAGATCCGATATCCAAAGGAACCATTTACGTGGCCTTTGGAAGCATTATCGATTGGGACTCCGCGCCGGAATACGTGACCCAGGCGTTCTTCCGCGCTTTAGAAGAGTTGTCCGAGTACCGGATTATTCTCTCGTACAGCGGGACAAAGGAATTGGATCTTGGGACCCATGTGAAGATTACGAAATGGGCTCCGCAGTTTGATGTTTTATCTCACGAGAAGACGCACCTGTTTATCAGTCATGGAGGCTTAAAAAGGTAAGAAGATGACCGTATTTTGGCTAATTTTGAAGTTGATTCTAGCATGAAAGAAGCGCTCTGCTCTAAGACTCCTGTTCTCTATATGCCGATCTTTGCCGAACAAGCGATGAACAGCCGGATGGCATTGGAAATGGGCTTCGCCCGGACGGTTAACAAGTATACCGTAACCTCCGCGATTCTCTTGCGAGAGATCCATGAGATACTCGACAACTACGACGTCTATCACGCCAAGATCTCCAAGCTCCACGAGGTCTACCTGGACAGAATTATGCCGGCTCTCGATGAAGGTGTGTTTTACGCCGAACGGGTCATGCGAGGCCACGGAGATCGAGCGGACTTCAAACGCAAAGGAATCGATCTTGCGTGGACCGAATACTTGTATCTGGATCTATTTGCACTTTTCGTGGTTGCATTCCTGCTGATAAAGTGAACAGAACACAGATAAGGTCTACACCAATCTGCGATAAGCCCTAACCGCAGTCCCAAACACCCTGCGAAGTGCTCTAGGAAACGTCACTCAGGTAAAGGAAGCAATTTTAGGTCTTTCCGGCGACAACAAGCGCGCTTAGGAAATTCGGAATATCGATTTACGAGTTTATTAACAGAGAGGATTTTTCACTTGCCGCGCAGCATCAAAGCTCTAATTGCGGAACTTTTTGCGAATTTCGAAAGGGTTCAACGAAACCATCTTTACACTTCCACCCTTACTTGATGTGACAGATCACACTAGCCCGCCGTCTTCTTTCCTTGAAACTTCTCAGAATAGAATTCGCCCTTTCATTTAACTCCACTCGAACCCAGTTCTTTTCCACGCATCACAACAACTCTCGGAGTCCCCAATGTCGCCAATCATGTTTCCAGTTCTCGCCAGACTATTTGTTTTACTCTCTTTTCTCATTTACTCTTCTTTTTCATCGAAAATTCTGGTTACTTTTCCTCACGACTTCGACAGTCACATCAACAGTATCAAACCGTTCTTCCTCAAGTGAGTGTTTCATACACCTTGTGCTCTAATTTCGTCCCTTTAAGGCTCGTCGAACGCGGTCACAACGTGACGGTCCTGGACTCAAGTTCCAACCCCAAGCCTCGATATTTCGGACCTAATGTCAACGTTCAGCAAATCTATTTGCCTCCCAAAGGAGAGAAATTCGTCCGAGGCGACATCTTCTGGACTGCGGAAACAACTTCTGATCAAATGCCGCCGCTTTTCGCCGCTTCTGACAAGATTCTCGGAGATATGATTCAGGAACGCAAGCACGAGGTGAGTGGTTCTGGAAGAGGGTATGAAATGATCTGATTTTAGCTCGACGCCATAATGAACACGACTTGGGATCTGATCATCATGGACGAAGTCTTTGGCATGCACCAGAATGCTATCAGTTACAAGCTGAAACGGGATAAGAACGTGCCGTATATCGTGTTTTCGACGACGATTACGTGGATGACTAATTATATCAATAATGCGATGGGTTCGTTTCGTAAAGTTTCGTGCTTATATTTCAACTTTTAGGTCGCTATTCCTCAAGCCGCATAGGAATGTTCGTTCCTCTCCCCCAGGACAGCCGGGATTTCTGGAATCCATCGAACTTCATGCACAGGATTTCGCAGTTTATCGCGGATCTCCGCGAATACGTTGGAATTTGTTATATGCGTAAGTTCTTCGCGGAAACGCTTTTACATAACTCAGATCTTTCAGTGTCCGTCCAAGGCGATCTCTCGAACTTGAAAAGCATCGCTTCGGACGACTTCACCTTTTCCAAATTCACCAAACAGAGCGCATTTCACCTAAACGAACAAATTGACCGTCTTCCATTCTCCGTTCCCGAAGCGGCCGACTTCAAATCTATCGGAGCCCACTGTGGAACTCCGAAATCGCTCTCATCGGAGTATCTGGACTTCATGAACGATCCGGGATCCAAGGGAACCATTTACGTCGGATTCGGAAGCACTGTCGACATCACGTACGCTCCCGAATTCCTCTGGAAGTCCTTTGAGGGTGCATTTCGGAACCTCACCGACTACCGTATCATCTTCGTGAATGGAGGAGATCGGAAGATGAGCGTTGGGAGGCACGTGATGATGACGAAGTGGGCGCCTCAGCTGGACATTCTGTCGCACAATACGACGAAGCTGTTTGTGAGCCATGCTGGACTGAAGAGGTGAGTCGATTTAGGGTTCATTGAGTAAAAGACGTCTTAGACTTTGATGTCAGACAACAAGAAAACGTGTCTGGATTCTAAAAGGGCGATACGGTGTCTATTGTGGTTCCGTCTAGCAGCCGATCCTACCGGCCATTTCTGTTGAGCGCGCCGCGATGGACCGGTCGGTTACAGCCATGCAAAGCCGACCGCTCGTTCACCGCGAGACAGCTACGAATGAACGGTTTCAGACTTTGGTTGTCTGAGAAGCGTTGCTCCGTCTGATCGCGATTATCAGACGAAAAAAAAGCAGACGACCAAACCACCTACCGTATTCAGCCTGTCTGATAGAGCTAATTGACGTCTCATTTCAGTCTCAAGGAGTCCGTCTGCACCAACACTCCAATCGTTTACCTTCCGGTCTTCGCCGAGCAATCGATGAACACCCGAATGACGCTCGAAATGGGATTCGCCCGGACGGTCAACAAGAATACCGTAACCCCAGCAATTCTCTTGCGAGAGATCCACGAGATCCTTGACAACTACGACGTCTATCACGCCAAGATCTCCAAGCTCCACGATCTCTACCTGGACAGGATCATGCCGGCCCTTGACGAAGGCGCATTCTACGCCGAGAGGATAATGCGAGGACATGGAGATCGCGAAGAATTCAAGCGCAAGGGAATCGACTTGGCTTGGCCCGAATTCATGTATTTGGACCTGTTATCACTAATTATAATTGGATTTATGTTGATTAAATAAGCTGAAAAAGAATAAAAAGTTTATTGATAAGCGTAATAAAATAACAATCCAATCTAGATAACACAGTATTTTTCCAGCACTCCCCTAGCGGCGCCCAAATTGCCGCTGGATTCGTAGATGAGGGCCAAATTGTGGGCGGCGAGAGGCTTCAGGTCGTAGCGCTCCATGACCTCGGCCCTCCGCTCGCCGGTTTCTTCATCGATGACCCAGACTTGCGGAGCTTCAGATTTGTTCAGGAGCTTCTCGTACAGTTGAACGGCGATCGAAGTCATCCCCATCTGGTGGAACATCCTCGCGATGTTGTAGGTCGTTTCTTGGCAGTCGCCTCGGAGCTTCTCGTACTGCCGCATGAAGGCCAATCCTCGAAGGGCAACCATGTGCCGACTGCTGATGTCCTTCTTGCACGAGATGTGAATGAAGGTGAGCCCAATCAGCATGTACACCATGGGGTCGGTGTTGTTTTTGCTGGCGAGCCAGACCTTCAAGTATTCTCCTATAATAAATGTGGATTAGACTCGCTTTTGAAGGTTCAATTTTACCTAAAGCATGTCGATAAGATCCTGTAATGAGCGAATTGTTTCCGGAGATCATTCGTAAAGGATTGCAGCCGGGAGTCCTGACGAGGGCGCGCATGATGTAGCGGTGGTAGCACACATTCTGGGAGTAGCAGAAAACGTAGTTGAGCGCGTTGAAGAGGCGCGTGAAGAGGAGATCTCTGTTCTGCGGCATGAAGTTCGGCGAAACCTGGAAATATTATTACGGATAAGAGAGCAATCTGGTGGTTGTTAATTAGCCTTGATAGACATCTGCTTCTACTAGGATACGACTCGAGATCTTGGATTTTTCATGTCTAGACTTCATAGTTAGACGACTTGCTTGTGATCACAGATCACTTTCGTCGCTTTTAGACAAAACGGACTGGTCGTGAATTCACATGACCGCTAACGCCCACTACCAACGTCAACAGTGCCTAATAGTAGCAGTATCTTCAGACCTAGACTAGACGAGTTGTTAAGTCTAGACATTATTATCCCCTAATCTTGAATACTTACCAGGACGGACTGATGGAACCAGCGAAGATACTCGAAGGCCAGCGTCCAATTAGGAGCTCTAATCGCGGAATAGAGCAAAAGATTCTGGAATGTTCGGCTCCTGAAACAGAAGTTTTGATGAAGACTGGACGCTTCCAATGATTCTTACGTGGCGTTGATTTTCGTCTGAAGAAAAGCGTAGCAGCATACGCATAGCATTTCGTGGTATCTTCGCTGCTCGTGCAAGACCTCCATCAGTTTGAACGCGTAGTCATGGAGTACTTGGCCCTTGACCTCTTCCAGATTCCGGTCCTCTTTCGCCGCTGTCACTCCCAGCCTCTTCACAAACTTTTCCCAATATGTTCCGCGGAGGACGTTGAGTGCGACGTTTCTCAGGCCGTTGTCCAGGCCGAACTGCTCTGCAAAGCGTACTTTAGGTTATGCTCTTAAAAATAAACCTACGATTCTTTCTCTTCGATCTGACGACGATTTTCCCCAGATGGACTTGATAGAAATGGGGCGTCAGAAGCATCCGAACGCATCGGATATACTGATCGTACTCCTTCTTGTCGTACAGCAT
>KN167036.1:73480-90675 GCA_000757745.1 Steinernema scapterisci | reverse complement strand
GAAAAAGCGAAACTGCCCGAAAGAGAAAGAAAGGTCTCCTTAAGAGTTTCTCAAGACCACCTACGAAAAAAGTATAGTTGATTTAGGCGTCCTCAAAATGTCCACAAACAGCAAACGACAGATGTTAGATGAAGCTTGGTGTTTTGTACCGCACCTACTTCTCACTTCCTTGTTTTCCGATTTAAATGAACATGTAAACATGGTCATGGCGAGTCGACAAACTCCAGTTACCTCTTGGATTACCACTCAGGAGAACTGATAAAAGAGAGGAAGTACGCAACCTTGCTTCGAATTCTGACTTTCGAAACTGTTTCAAGAGAATAATTGTTTTGATGGACTTTTAATGGTCGTGAGTAATTTTGGCTTTTGAATCTGAAAGTGCAGGCTATTGTTTTGTTGGAGGTCAGACAGCAGGTGTGCCTGAGCCTTGTGACATTCTTGGCTCGCTGGGACACCCGAGCTCAGGAGACACTCTAATCGCTGCTTTCTGTCCTCAAGAAGTTGCTCTTCTAATCGCACCCTGGTTATTGTGTAGCCAGGAATTCGACGGACTTCTAAGGATAAACAACACAACAAGTATGTTTCCCACCCGCCGAGTTCCTCTTGGGAAGGTCGTTTGGCAAGCTTTCCCTCGGATCACCTGAAGATCGCATGTGGCTGGAGCCGAATGAACTGGTTGGGGTCCTTCCAGTCCGTGGAAATGCGCTTTTCCAAACCCCGACCTCTGCAAATGTCCCTGAATCGCACAAACACGTATTTACCGTTTATTATCGTTCGGCTAAACTTGAGAACAACACGCGTGCAACATTTCAAATAAAGTCGACGTAATCTTCGGGTTTCTTCTCCGAAAGCGAGCGATATTTGATCGCGTAAACGACGATGAGCAGCGGAATCACCGAGAACATCATTCCGGTCGTGATAAGGGCGTAGCTTTCCATGGGGACGCGGTGCAAGAGTACGAATACGCAAGGTCAGTGCTAGTTAGAGTCGCCAGGAAGCCGCCGCTTGTGGGGAATTCTTAGAAAGACGTTTAATTAGTTCTTCCAAACCAATTTTCGAAAATGCGCTTTTTGCAGCGGCCGGAGAGCTGTTTTTTGTTCGAGCGCTGGAATGAGGCTATTAGGTACAAAACTACAAAAGACGTTATTTGTAAACCGGAATTTATATAATCCCATATTAAGAACCAATGGAACTTCGAGAAGCCCGTGATACAGAATATCGGAGCGTCGGATTCACTTTGGCAGAGAACAGCGGGATTCGTGCGACCGTGAAGACGGATCCGTTTCGCTTCAGCGAGAATCCACAAGTCAGCTGGTTCCGGAACGCTCTTCGATGTTCTCTGCTGAGCCAGAAGTAGATGTAGTAGTTCGCAGAGTAGCTGATTAGGCCTGAAATTGGTGACGTTTATGCTGAAAAAAGAGAACTGGATTACCTGGGATAACGGCATAAGTTTCAGTTTCGGAAACCACGCGCGGACTGATGTCAGCAGCGCGCATGAAGAGGATAAGGAAATCGCAGAAAACGCTCGACATGAAATAGAGTAACGCGTTGACCGCGAGAGTTTGGATCTTTCGTTTCTGCACGGGTATTTCGGACCGGATAGCTGGGTTTGATGACCTCTGCGGGGCTGAAAAGCAACAAGTCAACGCCGTAAAATAAAGGGAAACTTGCCTACTTTGTAGAGGATGTAGTAGGTGATGAGGAAGGCCGACATCGAGAGCACAGAGATAGCCATGGAACCATAATTCCAGAACTCTGTGACGGGGCCTGGATAGGCGAGCGGAGGATTGCAGATCGGAAGCATTTCGTCGTCGAGGGATAAGATTCCAAGGATCTGAAGTAAGTGTTATTGGGTTGACGAAAGGTGGTAATTGACTTACGAGAAGAGCGAAGGAATAGATGATTCCTGGCAGGAGGACGAAGAAGATGTACGGGAGAACCTTCGCGGAACGGTATCTGAAATAAAGAAAATCATGAAGGAAGGTTATGCTGATTTACCTCATAGGCCGTACACTAGCAAGGAGTCGATCAACTCCAAAGGCAAGGATCAAGTAGGTGTTCACGTTCTCGATCACCAGATATGGACTAATCGTCCAAAAACAGCTTCTTCTGCTGATCGTCGCCGTGTTCGTGATTAGCCGAACTGCGGATAAGACTTCGAACGCTAGGCTGATCAGATTGGTCAGGGCGAAAACTCCAAGCAGGATTCCTGAAATTCGAAATTATCATAACGAGCATATTGATATGAAACTCACCACACTTGGTTCTCAATCGCCGATGGAGACAAGTCGCAAGCAGGAAATGGAAATTCCCGAAAATTCCAAAAACACCAAAAGTGAGCAAAGAGACCTTGACTATCAGAAGGCAAGTATCGCTGACCTCCTTTTCGCTCATAGGGCTTCGATATACCTTCTGGATTCTCGTCACAGATTTCGCGCGTTCACAATAACAAACTCATCAAAGGCGAACATAACAATGTTTTGCAGGTACAGACAGAGGCTGCTTTCCGGCTTCGGAGCAGACGTCGTGTACGTGTAGAGCTTTCCGGACGACGAAAGCACGTTTCAACGAAAACAATTGCTTCATTCAAACGTGAACATCGGAAAAAACGTTAGGAAATGTCGAAGAGTGCAGAATTGAAAATCCGGCGATCATTGGATGGCGGTTGAGGTGAGGTTGGAGATTCATCAGAGATTGCTGAGCTGGTTGTGAGCCGTATTTCATTAAAAGGAATGTTGGAAAAGCTCTAAAACAACGTTGAATAACATGCATGCGTGTACATATCGAACATCCATGAAAACGACTATTGCACTGAAGACTCATATCACAAATTGTCAACTTTCATTAAGTTCTTGGTCATGATTGCTTTGCACTTCTTCTCCTGCCGCTTAAATATAAGCGGCACAACGGGAACAACAAAAGAAAACAGGTCGAGAATGCCTCAGAGAGACGAAAAAAACAATAATGGACTTTTGCTGCCGTTAGCAAGAGATTTTGAGGCTTATTCCCAAGCGTTTCCCTTACCAGGACCCCCGATCTCGACCCCACAAACCACCCCAACAACTTGCCCCATTCTCCCCGATTTCTTCACTTCCACTGCAACTTGATCTGCGCGAAATAAGTTTCCGTTTCCTGGTGAACTCGTTTCCTCTCCGCTTCATTGTCGGTCGAGTCGCTCACTCGCGACCCTCTGTGGACTTGAACCCACGCGAAATCTTTCCAGAACGCTTTGTTCATCGGCGCGTAGGTCACAAAGAAAGTCCCGCAGTGGACGAGCATGTAGAAGGCTAATATGACGTTGAAAAGCTGAAAACGGGGATAAGCTTCATAACGAAATCCGGGTTCTAACTTGTTCCAAGAATCGGATCTTCTTGAAGTGTTCGAAAGTCGTTGAACTGTTGTTCTTCTCGATGAACTGGTAAGTGACGTTGATGACTTGGACGACGACGGCGAATCCGTAGCAGGAAATGGAGGAAAAGAGGGATCGGATCGCGGCGAGGTTCTCCGCATACTGGTAGCGGACGTTTAGTTGCTGTTGGCCGTATTGGTGGACTTTTTTCCGGTTGTACTTGTACAGACCTATCAAGATCTGCAACATAGAACGCATGTTAATAACATGGCCAGAAGCTGCGGACAGAACTCACCGGAAGGCAGCATATATAAGCGCCGAAACAGCTCAACGCCAAGCAGAAGAACAAAGTGGGCTGCGTGTATAACACGCTGCAGAAAAGGCGCCCAACGGTGTCGAACCACGGATCTCGGTAGAACCAATCTACGAGGAAAGAAACGCCGGCGTAGATGAACGAAAGGAAGTACTGGAAATGGGAGCATTAGAACCTGGGCAACCTGGGCAGAACCTTACCAAAAAACACGTGACAACAAATCCCATCTTGGGCGATGCCGTGCGCTCGTACTTCTCCGGTTTCCAAGTGGCCATGAAGCGTTCTATGGTGAACATGGGGATGGCGAAAGCGAGGACGCAGATGGTCCAATCGTAGAAGAAGCGTAACACCAAGCAGCGTTCGAAGGAGAGCCTGAAATGGCTATAATTAGAATCTGGCAACAACAACGGGAATTCAAAGAAAGCAAGCGCCTGAAAATCCAAAATTCCCATCTGCTGTTTTCCCCCGGATCCCGAAATGGACTCACTCACCTTGCATATGTTTCATTTCCAAAGATGTGAATTATCAGATATTCGACCAAAAAATGCATCCTGTGAATCGACATTATCAGGAACAATATCGGCATGTTGCACTAAAAGAGGACATTACAGAAAATCGCATACAATCGTTTCCGCTTACCAGAATGACCCTTAGATTCGAGTGCAGTATAGTTATTCTTCTTAGTTTTACGAAGAAATACGGACTTAGAACCGTTTCGACGAGATACGCAAAGAACTCGACTACGACCATGGACGTCATTAGGCGGTTGTCGACCAGCGATTCTTGGAAATCCGCGTATGACGCGTTAGTCTCGACGAGTGGCTTCGACGGCATCTGCAAAGGGTTGCAGCACGTCAAGAAGGGAATTTTCGCTTGAAAAGACGATTAGAAAAGCACGCGGAAAACGAAAAATGGATTCACGAGGACACAGATTAGCGACATCTAATACAGGCAATTCCCGGAACAGAGATACAATTTGCGAGCAGGTGTGGCACTATTACACATCAAAATCAACACGACTGGACTCTTGGACACGCGTAGAAAGACCCGCCAAAGCAGCGAAAAAGAAAATATCAAGAAATTCTGTGGTTACTGTACAAACGGAGAAAGGAGAAGCGCTGCTGGACCTCGGAATCTAGTGGAATGGAAGATCCTTGGGAAAAGTGGCTGGATGGCGCTGTTTCTTGACGACAAAACGTGGACCTGAATCTTTACCTGAACCCTCGAAGAGCATAACGCATCGATCTTCGGCAGCGATGGATACTGTAGTCTTCACGCGTGTAAGACCTTCTTCTCGCCATTTGCTCCTTTTCGTCGTCAGTTCGCAAATCCATGCTTCCGCTGAAGCTTCAAAGACGTCCGACGCTTTGTCTCGACGACAGAACCTGAATCTTCTTCTTCGCAGAATATAGCCACGAAGTGGGATTGTCTTCATCCTAAAGTTGTTTACGTTGAATTGCGAATTACGAGACGACACCAAACACCGACGTTTTTCAGGCGATCTAGTAAGGGCATCTCTGGGACATGCGCAGAGCGAACTAAGTCAAATTCCAGTTGGGTTTACCGTCAACAATTCTCTCAAAGTGCAACGAAAATCAGTTTGAAAAACGCGAGAAAATCAATGAGCTTCACAGCCAAGCCTACAGCAGCGCTATCACCGTCACCGCGTCCAGCAAAATTGTAATTAAATAGAAAACGTGTCTGGCTAACAAACGCGCAAACACCTCTTTCCTCCTACAACTCCGCGCTTTGACGACCAGGAGAACCGAGCTTCGTGCCTTGGATAATCCCCTCGACGGCAAACCGATTACGACGGCAAACCTTTCCTGTCTCACGGCTGTTTACCTTCGAGATACCTAGAAGACTAAAAACAAGAAATAGCGAACGAGAGAAAGTTCTGCGAAGAGATTAAGCAAAGACTAAGGTGGCGGTAGGGTTCAAGGATAGGGGAGATCTAGGAGAAGCGTCGAGTGCCATTTGCCAAAGATGGTAAACCACGTTTGAAAGTCAAAGAGGAGGTGATCGAGCGGAGCCTGGGTGCTGCCGAGGTACGTTATCTAGGCACAAAGGGTACGAAAGTGTAATTTGCGGTTTGAGGTACGAAGAATCAATTATCTTAACGATTTCTAAGGCCAAAGGTGTCATTGAGACAGGGAACAATGGGCCCATCTGGAAATTGTGGATTTCGGGCTTTGTGTGTAATTACACGTTCTGTGTGGATCTTGGATGCTCCCAGTACCTTTATGTATTGTTAAGCATAGGGTTCCTGATCATTTCCATGAATCGAGTTAAGATTCCTGGATTTTTTGAATCTTTTCCCCTCCAGATCCCCGTTACAATAAAACTGAAACACGCTCCCACGCTTGTGCAGAAACACATAGATGTTTTGGCTGAAGGCACTGCAATGTGAAAGCGAAATCCATACAGCGAACTCATTGTTGACGCGAAAAAGTTGCGTATCCGGATTATCGCCTGAAAAGACGAAAAACACCAGACCGGAAAACTTGAATATTAGTTAGGTCAACGTCACAGATAAGTAGGAGCTTCCTAATTATCCGAAAACACTTTTGTTTTCGTTTGATAAGCGTTGCTTCTTCGGATCAAAGAACAACCTGCTCATCTTGAGGAGTCTGGTTTCACGAAGCGCCACTACAACCAAAGATTAAAGATACTGCTGAAGCTTAAACGCCTCCTGCCAGATTAAGTTACGGTGTTATTTGCTTCATCAATGGGTTCAACTATGAGGAGGTGTCCGAAGTACATTTGCCCATATAACATTTCTGTAGGTCTTCTTTGCGTCACCGCGGCTTGCTTATTCGACAAGTTCGATGATTCACAGAGATTCTGTCTAAGAGTGCATGCGTGAAATTGGAGACCACATGTGCCGTGGGACATTAGTTTTGAAGACTCGTCATACCACCGAAGATCCAAAGTACAAAAGCGGAAAGGAGGAGGAGATATGGGACAACTTATTTGCAACTCTTGTTCACATTTTCGGCGACGGCGTCGCCGACTTCGACGTAATATTCACAACCGTACTCTCCGCATTATACCTCTTTCCCAACAGCACCTTGAAAACTTGTGTGCGAATGGTCTTGCTCAAGGTTAGCAGGACCAATCCGGTGCCACCTAAGGAATCTGATTGATGTTTGTGTTAACGTAGGGTCTCACCGTTGCTCGCCTGCCAGAACAACAGGCAAACGAAAATAGGAGGCGTGGGGACGTTTTTAATTATAAAGAACAGGATCGTGGGAACGTAGTTGAGAATCGCAATCGTGACGGCTTGTTTGCTA
Source organism: Steinernema scapterisci (assembly GCA_000757745.1). Classification (NCBI taxonomy): domain Eukaryota; kingdom Metazoa; phylum Nematoda; class Chromadorea; order Rhabditida; family Steinernematidae; genus Steinernema; species Steinernema scapterisci. Next base: position 83,720 of record KN167036.1, on the reverse strand, counting down.
ATCTGTATAGAAAGGATATAGAAGTTAAGTAAGGCAGCATACCTGGATCTGAATCATTCTCTGGCTTAGAGCTCCTTTTCCGATGATCTGGACAGAGATAACAAGAGCGATGTAGAGGAGCACAATGATCAAGAGCATCGCGTAATCCGTGAGTTCGTGAGGGAGAATGAAGTAGAGATCCCGGTCCACGGGAACTTGGTCGATCGAGAAGATCACGTAGGGGTCAAAGGCCCACATTATGGCGGCCAAGTTGTACGCGACGGTCATGGTGAAGAAACCGCCGTAGAACGCCGCTTCGTTCGTCCGCTTCGTCTTCAACCAGTTCGACATCATGATAACGGAATACGGAAAAAGAATCGTGCCTGAGACTCACGTCGCTGAGTACCTGATCTTGCTGTTTTACGTGTTCGACAATTTGATGCTGCCGCCTTTGCTCTATTTGATGCTGACCAGGTGAGGAGAGAATCTCTGGTGGGAGGATAATTGGAGGATTGTTTCAGGGAGTTGCGGTCGGACGTCTTCGTGTGCTACGCGCGGAAGATCAGATTCAATGGACCGAAAACCTGCATGGTCTCGCAGATCACCGTGATGCCAAGGACAACCATGAAGAGCCAAATGACGCAGTTATGAAGCCACGATCCAGGAAGGAGACGTCGGGAAGAATTGCTGGGGAGCGACCGTCTTGAAGCTGCGGATCCAGCCAGAATGGCGAAATGTGGCGTCGCTAGGCTTGGCCTGTGTCTACAGACGGATCGGATGGCTGTAGACAAGTCCACGTCTGACTGAAGGTCGGCTGTTCTCGGGTTTGTGTGTGGCCGGTCGGGTCCAATAAATCCTCTCTGTTTTGCTTGATTCCACGATTTCTGCACCGTCGGCCTTGAGCCCCGAGAACTTGTTGTCTCGTACGTTGCCATCGTTTGGGAAACTGCACTTGTCTTTACCTTTGTGTTCCTTTTAAAGAAACATTTTGGATTGTGGGTGTATAGTTTCGGAACTGAAAGGAGAACAAAGACGAAATGTAAAAAAAAATTTTTGGGTTATTAAAAAGGCGGTCGTAAAATCTGAAAAACACGTTTTTTGAATAGCAGATACACGAGCGCAATTATGAAAACAGCGTGGAGAGTCGACCTTTTGGATTTTCGTCTTTAGATTCGCTTTTCAGTGTCTTTTTTGTCATATCTTGAAACCCTTTTCGGTGCATACTTCGATCGTGATACCCTGTTTTCGATCAAACCGACTTACATCCCCAGATCGTCCGTCCATAAGTACATCTACACCCCGACTTAATTCCCGTTTTCCCTCCACGCCGTCCCCAATTCCCCTAATTTCCTCACCTGGCAAATGAGAATTATCTCCGATTCCGCTTTCAGGAGTTTCTTCAGTTGTTTTAAGCGCTAAACATGTCTAGCCGGTTCATCCTATTCCTCTTCGTCTTCGCCCTGTTCGCCTCCACTTCGGCATTTCCGCCCTTTATGGCCTACGTGACTCTACCTAATTTCAAGCACATCCAGGTGGGAGATTCTATGATACACTAGTTTGAATATTGAGTTTTAGAACAAAGTGATGCCCTCGACCGCCAGGAAATGCCTGATGTGGCAGAGCATGCCGATGTTCTGGAACCAGCGTGGGGAGCTGATAGATCGGTCGCAGCAGGTTGTACTGGCAAATGACGAGGATTGTTGAGAAGTACGGACTTTGGTGAATAACGTGAATGGCATTTGGGTCGCTAGGAATAAACTTTAGGAGTTCGGAATCAGCGTCTTGTGGCCATAAGCCTTGCAGATTACAAGCCGATCAACAAAGAGAAAGAGCGGTTCTCCTGCAGACGCGCATAACCCACAACGACTCTTTTGTTCCTTTGTGCAAAGGCTAATTTATTTGTTTTGAAGGCTAAAAAAGGAGATTATAATCCAGAATAATTAGCAAAATACTTGAGTCGCGCGCCCTGTGAGGCTCCACACGAACGGGACGGTCTTTCTCAGGAGACATTTCACAGATTTCGCCTTCCGCCGTTCTTCTCTCAAAGGCACCCAGATCTTAGCGGTCGGTTTCGGTAGCTTAGGTTCCTAAAAGGTCATCTTTAAAACCTGGATTCTGGGACTAAAGAACTCACCACCGAAGGAAACAGTTCATTGTTGGAGTTGTACATCATAAAAGGCGGAAACGCGGAAACGAGAGCCAGGTTGGCGGCGACAATGACGAGGAGGATAACTTGGAGAGCAATCATGTTTAGAGGAGTATCGGCGTCGACGTGTTTTGGTAATGAGCAGAATTCATTAGACTCTGTGGGAGAACGTTTGTTTTGGGGCTGGGCGGTGGGAAACACCGGCGAGTCGCGTTGTTTGAAGACGGGGTTTAGCGTGAGTCGCTCGTAAATCTTGCAGAAAGTGCAGATCTGAAAAGAGCGAGGGTGGAAGACACTTAAGGACTCGACCTTTGTGAAGAGGAGAAGAGCGACCTTTAAGGTAAATGGGAGCAAAGAATGAACTAAGGGTTCCTGGAGTCCCATTCATGAATACCACGAAGGCGGATACGTTTAAACGCGTCAGTAATATGGTTTGAACTAATTCGGTTAAGATCGTTAGGAATTGAGGAAGGAGTCTTGGGTCTAAAAGCCGCACTTAAATCTAGTATAGGATCTGAATGTTGTACTGGGAGCCAGTCTGCCTACATCTGGAGTTTACGATAAACAAGTACAAGGAGATCTGAGTTTGAAGCTGATCTGCCACACTGCCCGGATCTACAACTCTAAAAAAATAACTCAAGAGGAAGTATCTTTTGTTTTGCAACTACGAATTTCTGTTTTTTGGATGAAACACGGTTGTTCAAAACACGAAGTTCAGGTGTCGTGTACTCACACCTGAAGTCTTAATTCTCACCATAAGAACTTTGTGGATTCGAACACACAAAGTGACAAAATCACCAATCTCAAGGCCAACATCGCGCGCTCAATCTTATCTAACGGACAAATAAGGCCATCCTTTATTACGTTCCGACCATTAAAATGAGGAAAACAGACAATTTTCAACAGTTGATGTCGTAATTCCCGTGACCAATTCAAGATTCACGCCTTATTTTCAGCATGAAAAATTAAAAAACAAACAAATTATGTGAGAAAACAGGTTGCGTGGAACTAGGGAGCTGGCGCAAATCTGGAAAAAAGACGGATTCCACTGTAGGTTTGCTGCTTTTGAACCCTACACGGGTAATGAAGATTCTCAGAAGGCAGGATTAATACAACAGGACGGATACAAATTCCCATGGATCGTTCGAGGTCATCTCGCCCAGGGATCTAGATGCCCAGATAAGAAGCAGACATAAAACCAAACCCTAAAGGCTTGAGATAACAGAAGAGTCCCGATGATCAACTTCCTGTCAGAGATAAACTGTAAGCCCCGCTTTGATTTTGGATTAACGCCTTCCGTTTCAGGGAATCGAGTCCAAACAGTTTGTCTCGTTGTTCTGGTGCTGCTCTTCTTCGGGCTCTGTTCGTACAAGACTTTCGAGATGACTGAAAACAAAGATCAACATTTGCTGATGACGTTGAAGACGTTCAAATCAAGACATCACATTTTCGATAATGCGGAATCGGAAGATCCAGGAGAGGAATGAAGGCATTAGAGCCTGGATTGAATTGTACTTTGTGTGGGATAATGGGATTTGTGTGTGTGGTTCTCATGACAAGGAAATAAATCTTGGATTTCGAATTTGAACTTTTTGGAGTTTAAGAACAGTCAGCTATTATTTGTTCGTGTTTTCATCAATGGGTGGAGATGCAAAACAACTCATTCTTGAAAGCCAGAAGCGCGTCACTGGCGCTGATCGGAGGGCGGAGTCATCAGTATCCCTTGAGATCACAGATGATCTGATCTCCGGGACGTGACCGAGTCGATATCTTGGTTCTGGCCGAAATGACTCATTCTCAGACTTCTGCCAACATCTGCAGACAAGTCCATGTCTCTCCAACGCTCCATAAGCTCGGCCCTCATTGTGCTTGGCGGTCTTCTGCGTGGCCGGTCGGGTCCAGTCTTGTCTCTCTTTCCCTCTGGCCGGTTGGGTCCATGCTGCTCGTGGCTCCATGCGCTAAATCCATGATTCGCCACCAAATCGGTGACCCAAAAACGAGTTCAAACCAATTTTCACACGAAATCTCGTTTCTCTCTTGTAAAAACAGGTTTTGAAAGACGTTTACATCGATAAGGAATCTGCGACCGGCATATAGTCCAGAGGAAATAGTCGAAAAGTGGAAAACGATCTCTTGAAATTAGTCCCGTGTTCTGCTCACCGACATGAACTCGACTGTCCTGTATTTTCTTGCTCGATTTTCTTCCATCAAAAGTGAGTTCTTCCTTCTCGTTCTCTCGTTCACCCGCGAATTCCAGCTTTCCTCAAGCGCACAAAATACGAACTGATCCTAATTCTGATCCTCTTCATTTTCTTCTCGTCGCTGAGTTACGAGCAAATAGAAACCCGTCTTCCACTATTCAACCGCGCCAAATTCGCCGCCGTCCGCCAACTCGGGTCGTCAGAGTACAACAAATTGGCACATATCACGAAGGCGGAGGTGCAAGATCTTCTGATTTGATTTCTGTCGTTTATTCCTTGAGATAACATTAATAAATAGTCAAAACAATAACTCGAAACGGGAGATCAAACGGCGGTTCCACCGCTGCTGGTGCTGTGTCGATGTTCACTGGCTTTCTTGCTTAGATCGTGAAGGAGCGCGCAGAGGAAGATGGAAACCACGAGGTAGAGGGAGGTGAGGCCGATTACGAGGCAGATCAGGGTTTGCACGTCGTTCATTCTGGGATTCTGGAACAAAGGATTAGTCAGGATTCTCGAAATTCAGGCTGCGATACACGGCGAGGCTGGGTGAACAAAACGAAATGCACCTGTTACCACCAGAACAAAACACAAAACAGAGACGCGTAAACATCTGTCAACGAAAGCAGAAAACCCATTTAAAATATGGACGTGAATGACAAATGGTTTCTGCTCACTCGCGTGGTTTGGAGTCGTTTGTTTGCGCAACTTTGGCTTTGGACTATTCTGGAATTCTGGAGCTGATCAATCTCGAATCTCCAAATGCCAACCAGTCCACAACACAAAACTTCAAAAAGCCACGCTTCTCACGAAGATTCCAGGACAAAGGCAAATCGAAGAGTGCCTCTCTCGGACATACGTGCTAATTTCCACATCCTCAGAACTTAATCGGCAATTTAGAAAGTTCTGATCTCGTGCACGCACCACAAATTGTTCTGGGAATCGTGAAAAATTTAGAAGTGCACTCAAGAGGATAAGGATCGGTTCGGCTCAGGTCAAGATTAACCCAAATAATCCTCAAAGTGGAAAAATACTTCTTTGTCCGTCGACTCACTCAGCCTTCAAAAAACCTGCGTTTCAGAGATCCACATTTACGTCAAAAGCGGGGTTTAGGACGTGCGATTTTCAAGAACAACTTGCGAAAAACGGGGAAAACATGGAATTTCACCGATTCTGCGCGTCTTCACAATCTCTGCGAGGTTATTAGCAGCCAGATCCTTTCGAAACGGGCCAACATTAATCCACATACATGCTCCTAAACGTTTCCCTTAGAGCAAACATATCGCGAAATGAGAATTAATCCCAAGAAGTTCCGCATAGCTTTTATATGCTCTCTCTTCCCCTAAAAATCCATCAAGCGGACATGAGTTCTTAAGAAACGTGTACCCCTCCCTTCTCCTTAAAACAATCACCTCATCAGCGCCTAAAAAATAACACCTCCACCAAAAACATTCCGAAAAACACCGTCGAAATCAATGCGCCTTGATGAAGACGATTTTTAAAAGATGCCCAAGTCAAAGACGACCTGAAATAGCAGAAAACAGAACTCAAGCCGGCGCCGTCTTCGTCGTGTCACCCGCCTAATTGTCGACTTCGGATTTCGCCACAAATGGTTCTTTTCCTCCGAAGAATTTCGATCTTAATTAAGAATGCCGTAAACAATCCAACTTTCGGATCGAGCGCCACGAAAACTAATTGGGCCCTCGGTTATAATTGGCTGTTTGTTTCAAAAAGCGCACTTCTGACCTCGTTTTTCGTGCTGAGCGAAAATCTTCTAGTTAGACAATTTCCTAGAAATGAGCTCGAAATAGACTCTGAAACAACGTACACACAAGAGTTCCCAGAAGTCTGGAGGCAAGTCTAACATGACCTGCAAGAACTACCGTAACCCAAACGCTAAAATTAAAAATTTATTGTACCGAATAAAAAAAGGAAGCTCACAAACACCGCTAATTACAGTGAAGTTCACGGAATACAATATAATAAATATAATATGCTAGGTTTAAACTCGGACACACGAATGCGCCAAGTTGAGAGAGAGAATGAAATGGGCACAAAATGCGGAGAACACTATGGTCAGGAAGTTGGACAAAATAAGCGAAGTGACAGAATCCTCAAAGACAAACACTAACCTTACACGAATGGATATAATTCATTGCATAGAATTTTGAGAATCGATCAGCAGCGCGTCTCGTAGAGTCCCGACCGGCCGATGTAGCGGACCCACTTGATGACGTCGTGGTCCGAGTAGTTGAGCTTCGGTTCGAAGACCTTCAGGTAGCGCACTTTGAGGCCGGAAGGCGCGAAGGGAACTTCGAAGTTCATCGAGACCGGCGGACGATTCCACTTCTTCTTCTCCGCGGATCCGGTGCTAAGAATGTCGATTTCGGCGGAGATTTGCGACTCCTTCATTCCTCCCATACGCTTGATCCTGCAAAATAAAGTTTTAGACGTGTTTTGGGAGTTGTCTGCAGACAATGTACAGCTAATTAATGTATGAAATCAGCCGAGCAGTATGTTAATAACGTGCAATGTCTAGACCGCGTTGTTATCGAAAACAGTTCCAAAATGAGGTTTGTCGGCTTTATAGAAAGTACACCAGACAATCATAGTGTGACAGACACAGTTCAGTATGTCTCGTAGACTATGGAGCGTCATTAGAGGTGACCGACCGCTTCAATTTTTGAAAAACCCAAAATGAAAAAGACAGTCATTTGTTACGCATTTCCCATCAAATGTGGTCTAATAAACACCCCGATAACCATCAATTAGCTTCGCAGACTAGACAGTACACTAGCCTTTTCAAGATGCAGTTCAGTATGTCTCGTAGACTACTAAGTTATCAGCTCTGACCGACCGCTTCAATTTTCGAAAAACTCAAAACAAAGAAAAGCTTTTTTCTACATTGCTTAGTCTGACAGACACCCTGATCACCACTAATTAGCTCTCCACAGACTGCCTACCGCGTCTGCTCATAAAAAGAAGAACTCACTTCCAGACGATGGCGTTCTCGCCAGCCTTGTACTTTGCCTTGCCCTTCATGCAGATCAACTGCACACCGCTGGTGTTCGGAGGCGTCGGAATGCGGATTTCGATCTTCTGCGCGAGCAGCGACGGCTTGAAGTTCGACTTGACGACGACCTTCACTTCCATCTTGTTGCGCGACGTCTCTCGCACCAGAGGAATCACCCGGAATGGCAGTTGGATGTCTTTCGTGGTGCGGTAGCGCATCAGTTCGTATTCGCCGTCCGGAGGGATGAAGCTGATCGCGTGCTCCGTGTCGAATTTCGTGAGTTTCACGCATTGGTGGAACTGGCAATCGTCGATGGCGACCGAGGCGCGAGTTCTGAAATTAATCGAAGTATGAAAAGTAGATCTAAAATTATAATTCTTACGCTTTAGTTGGATCGTCGGAAGCTCCACGTCCTTTGCCCTCAATGGTGAGCTTATCGTTGATGCCGAACTTGCATTCAGGCATGCCGCTCAGATAAGATTTCATCGCGACTTTTCCAGCCACGTGGGCAGAGAGAACTTGTCCTAAAATGCAAACATAAGGAATCATGTAACCGCCAGATATCCTACCTTGCTGGGACATGAGCAAATTGACGTATTCGATGACGTCCAGGAAGAGTTCGTTTCTTCTATACTTGATTCCTTCGCGGCGCCATCCGATTTGGCCGGTGACCTGGGAAGTGATTTGGGACTGCTCCTCTTTGGTCTAAATATCGAAGGTTATTAGGAGTCTTGAACAGCTCAGATAGGTCAACAGAACAACAAATAAGCCATTGACAACACAGATAGATCTACATCTGACAAAACAACACCAAAACATACCACTGGCGCCTGGAACATATCATGGAAATTGGAAATGTTAGAAACAAGCAGAGATTAGAAAACTTACAGCTGTGCGAACTCCTTGTTGGGTGATGAAAGTCTTGAGCACTCCTGGGTCGGTGTTTTGCGGGTAGCCGAAGTCCAAGATTTCTAAAAAAGTAGATTAATACATGAGATACGAAATAGTAACTAACCGTCCAGAAGCTCGTAAATGAGCACGAAGTTGTTCTTGACGTTTTCTTCGTTCAGCTTCCCGAAATACGACTGCATCGTGTCGGAGAACCTGTTGAGGAACTCGAACACCATGGCAGCGTTGACGTTCTGCCGCGTGACGGCGCAGATCCAAACGTTCCCACGTTTGATGTGGAAGAACGAGGTCCTGGCCATGTTGGTCACGGGGCTCCGGACTTGCTGCCGCGCGTGGATCACATTGACGCGGAAAGCGTCGACCGAGTTTCGGCTAAAATAAGGAAAATTGAGAAGAGCATTAAGAGAGAATTCGCTTACTTCACATCGTCCCGGTATATGCGGGATATGAGCACTTCGCCCTTGTGATTGTAAACGAACAATCCTCCGATCATGACTGGCTCATTACTGAAAATAGGCACAAGATGAGGAAATGAATCCTGGGATCAAAGCACGCGAAATCGATCAGAAAAATCCCCATACAGAAGTTGGAAGAAACCACGCTAATCCACGAACTCGACGACAATGGGAGAAGCGTCGATGCGTTACTTTCGCGGGGAAACGCGGACGGCAAAAATAATGAACGTGATACAGTTACGCGAATAAACAAACGAGAAATCGGGTCGAGAGACCGGTGGGGAGACGTGATGATTGATAAACAGAACAGCAGAAAATGCGCTGTTTTCAGTTTGGCGCAGAAGTTGGATCAGCCCGAGAAATCGCGATACGTGAAGAGAGAAGCGGCATGCGGAAATCGCCTGGAGAGATTAGTTGACGGCGAAACTGCAGGGAAACATGAGCTTGGATGTCGGGTGAAAGATGGAGAATTGACGGCGAAGAATTGGCTTCGTTTCTTGAGCCCTGAAAGAAGCAAAAATGAGTTTGGAGGTCACAGTTATTGAGCGAATCAAGCGCACGAAATTTCGCGTAGATTTCAATATTCTGCAAGCGAATGCCGCTCGAGAACAGAATAAGAATTCGGTAAACTTTTGAGCAATAATCGAAGAGAAAAATGCATATCCATCCAACACAAAACGAGTATGAATATAGCATATCGAGCGCGAAAAATCACGCAAGATCCATCTTATTTCGCAATCCGAAAATCCCCATATTTCGCGCACTTTCGGCCTTATCGCTTTCAAAAGATTCTCCCAAAACACCGCGGAAACAAGCGTTTCCAAGGCGCAGAAACAGAGCCGACAACACTGACGAAGAGGATGAAAATGAGAACGCCAAGTTGCGCAAAATACAGGAAATCGCGTGATCGATGATGAATCACACCAATCGAATAGTGCGAAGCCGTTGACCGACTTTTGCAAAAGCTGCAAAAGGCGTTGAATATCGATCGGGCGGAAAAGCGTGGGCCGACGGCGTCTCTTCCATCCGCTTGTCGCCGTCGGAGGAAAAGAGATCATCGAAATCGGTGCACAAAAAGACGCTTCGAAAAGGGCAAAATGCGAATCGGGGCTGCGCAAGCCGGCGTCCGTCGTCGACCTCTGCTCGCCTTCTTCTTCTTGTTCTCGTGGGGGGAGAACAACGCGAATCTCTCCTTCGCCGCGGCGGCGAACGAGCGCGAGGACAACGCGGCGCGTATCGATCACCGATAAACGTTTGTTGGTCATCCGTCGTTACGCTGAGTGGTCGAGCCGATTTCGAAGGGTCGCTGCTGCGCTAAACTCGCCCCTTTGGACGTGAAATGAGCGGAGATGATCAAAGAAAGCTCTTTGCAAATGCGGCTTTGGGTTGGAAGTTGGGGCCGAAAGAGCGGAGGCGCTGCAAACAGAGGAAGAGATGAGTCACGACGACAAGCGGTGAACGCTGAAAGGAGATAAACAGGGTTGAGAGAATGAAGATTTATTCGCCTCAAAATTTTTTTTGCATGCAAAAATACATCCCT